>JANIIK010000598.1:15000-32500 GCA_027704905.1 Muraenolepis orangiensis | reverse complement strand
TAAATTCAAGAGCCACGGTGTGAGGGGTATGTGGCAGGGGCTGCAGACGATAACGAACTTCAGAGGGAGAACCAGTTGTGTAGAGAACTCCTCTACCTCCCTCCCAGGAGAGCTAAATACTTTTTTTGCTCAGTTAGACATGAACGGCAGCCCGCCGAAGCCAGCGCCGCCTGAGGAGACCAGCCTGCTGAGCATCTCGGAGGTGGAAGTGCGCCGCACCTTCAAGCGGCTGAACATCCGTAAGGCGGCAGGCCCCGACGATATCCCGGGCCGCGTCCTCAGAGCATGCGCAGACCAGTTGGCAGGAGTCAGGACATATTCAACCTCTCCCTGTCCCAGGCTGTTGTCCCCGCGGTTTTCAAGATGTCCACCATCGTGCCTGTCCCTGAACAACCCAAGGTAACATGCCTGAATGACTATAGACCTGTAGCCCTCACCTCGATTGTCAGCAAATGCTTCGAGAGGTTGGTCAAGGACTTTATTTGCTCCGTGTTACCTGCCACGCTGGACCAATGGCAATTTGCATATCGTCAAAACAGATCCACGGTTGATCCAATTGCCATGTCCCTCCACACTGGAGCGCAGAGCGCTTCAAAGGGTTGTGCGGATGGCCCAGTATATCATGGAAGTGAGCTCCCCTCCCTCCTGGATATATACAACCAGCGGTGCGTGGCCAAGGCCAAACGCATCATAAAAGACATTAGCCACCCCAGCCACAAACTGTATTCACTTTTACCGTACTTTTTCTCTTTTTTTTATAAATTGCATTTTTATCTTTTTTCTATTCTATTATTTTTTTATTTTTATAATTTTATTTTCATTTTCAACCAGCATGGATACAGGATATGGTCAGTATCAAACAGAAAGACATGTATAATCCACTTCGGTTCTTTTTTCCACCCCCAATCCCTCCCACCAGTTCCCTCCCATCAGCCCCCATTCCCTCCCACCAGCCCAATTATATTCTATTTTTATTCTATTTTTTATCTTATTTTTATAACTGCTGTCTGTCGTCGGGTTTTGTGAAGTGACAATAAACTTGACTTGACTTGACTTGACTAATCTGGTGATTGATTCCTCCACTAGCAGCAGCCCTGTTACACCAATGATTCAAATATAAGCTCATCATGTGAAAAACTGTGGAAGGCGTCCGAAAAAAGAGGCAGGAGAATAATAATCAAAGATGCATTGTAAAACATTCATATGACTTGCTTCAATGCATGTTGATGTATACACTGCCTTTAAGTATGTAGGTCAAATCCAAACACCGATTTGCCTTGTCATGTCCTGGCCAGCGTGTAAAAGCCAGAGTCAAATCAGGCTGACACACTAACAACTAACTCCCTGGAAGGTACAGCTTTCAGCCATTAAGGGGAACCTGGACCAAGAAACCCTGCCTGGCTCACCTGAGAAGTTGCTAGGGGGATGTTGCTATATCCAATACCCCCCATCCTGTAGATTGGAGGGAAATGGCTTCCATCAGGGTTACACCGGACTGGTATTCTATCTAGCTCCATGGTGTTAATGTGTGTGTGTGTGTGTGTGTGTGTGTGTGTGTGTGTGTGTGTGTGTGTGTGTGTGTGTGTGTGTGTGAGAGGAGGTTGTCTAGGTTCCAGGGACGGGGTGGAGCTCTATGGGGTCCAGAGATTTGACATCCACAGATGGGAGGACACAGACTCACAGACTCGTCTATGAAGCACACACTTAATAATTCATTCATGGCATGATGATTCATAACATACTAATATATTCACATGAATCACTAAGATAAAGAATGTTTCATGTTTCACACACAAGACTGGTTCAGTTTCCAGAATTATAAAGATACTTTTTAAATAATTATATTTAAAAACATTATGCAATTAGAATATAAATTAAAGCTGCAAGCAGCGTTGAGCGGGTCTGAGTTATGACATCATCGTGTTCCATGGCGAGGGATCGCCTAGCATCGAGCGAACGCGAAATTTGGCGCCAATCATCTCAGATTTCACGTAGAGCTGTTGAGGCATGGACCAGTGATATAAAAGTGAAGATTGGGGGACGATGGGACCGTGTCCATTGGAGTTACTGCGACACCGTGTTTTATGGCGAGGGATGCGCGTTGCCATGGTAACGCCACATTAAGTAACATCGGATTTGATGTAGAGCTGTTCAGGGCCTCAGTGTTAACCATCGTGTGAAGTTTGGTGGCGTTCTGAGCATGTCAGTTTGAGTTATGACATCATCGTGTTCCATGGCGAGGGATGCGTTGCCATGGCAACAGCTTTTGAGGAAAACTCACTATTGTCATATTGAGGTGTTGAGGGCCGGACCATTAACTGTCATCTGAAGTCTGGTGCCGTTTGGACGATTTTCCATTGAATTACGACAACACCGGGTGTTTTGGCGAGGGATGCGTTGCCATGGAAACGGCATATGGTGAGATCTCAGATTTCACGTAGAGCTGTTGAGGCATGGACCAGTGATATAAAAGTGAAGATTGGGGGACGACCAAATTCAAAATGGCCGACTTCCTGTACGTTATTTTATACCCCTCCAAGAGGATTTTTTGTTTGTCTCCGCACCCTAGATATGCGTAGCGAGTTTCGTTCGTTTACGTGAAAGTTAAAGTGTTGGGGAGTTAACGTTAAAAACGGAAGTGGGCGTGGCCTACGCAATTTTTGACGCAAAGTTCCGGAAGCAATTACACATCTCAAGTTGCGCCACTTCTGACGCGCGTGCAAAATTTGGTGAGTTTTCACATATGTTGCGGGGGTCAAAAGTGCGCGCAAAATACTAAAATCATAATAATAAATAATAATAAATAATAATAAATAATCGGACCGATTTCAATAGGGTCTTCGCCGACCTAGGTCTCAGACCCTAAATATGTAATATAATATTATTATATTTAATAATATTTAATCTAAAAGACCGCAAACAACACAACAAAGACATCTGCTTCGATATACTCTAAGGCGGTAGAGTATAAGGCTGCTTATGGCTTTTGGAATGTTTTTGATGCACACACTCACACACACTCACACACACACACACACACACACACACTCACACACACTCACACACACACACACACACACACACACACACACACACACACACACATACACATACACATACACACACACACACACACACACACACACACACACACACACACACACACACACACACACACACACACACACACACACACACACACACACACACACATATGCATTTCTTGTTCATCCATTTAGTTAATTAAGAGCTAATTATTCCAATTGCGCTGTTTAGGCTGAGAGAAATATGGTCTCATCAAGCACTCTTTATAAGACAGAGAGAGAGAGAGAGAGAGAGAGAGAGAGAGAGAGAGAGAGAGAGAGAGAGAGAGAGAGAGAGAGAGAGAGAGAGAGAGAGAGAGAGAGAGAGAGAGAGAGAGAGAGAGAGAGAGAGAGACTGGAGTGCTAGGGGTTTCTGCCTCACAGCATTCACTAAGGTGCCATTAAAAGGTTGGATGGTTTAACACACACACACACACACACACACCCCGCCCCCCCATACACACACACACAGCAGGCCACTAGAATATCATTGCTTGGGACATGGTGAATACATTTCCAGTCCCTTACCATATTCCCTTCTGAGCAACATGGCTGCTCCCAGCCTCTGCTATCTGTTTCACTTGGAGGAGCAGTGGAGGGAAGCTCTATTGAAATACCCTGCGTGAGAAGATGAGGAACAAGGGAGGTTAGGAAAACCCAGAGAGCGACAGTGAGAGTAGCACAAAGTGCCTTCTGTAGCTGCTCTATCAGTTTCACTTAAAAGGAGACAGGAGATACGGATGGCTAGCACGCCACCGACCAGGAGGAGAGAGAGGGAAGAAGAGGTCAGGGGGCGGGGCCAAAGGGTCACAGATCATAACACAATAACAATAATAATAATGATAATGATAATAATACAAATTATAATAATAATAATAATAATGATAATAATAATAATATTAATAATAATAATACAATTAATAATAATAATAACATCTGTCACTGGGCATAAGAAAGGCGACAAATCAGTGATCTACTGATCTACTGGAAACGAGAAGAGCCGAGTAACGGTCATGTTAACGCGCCTCGCAGATGGCCCCCGTACGTGGGGGATTATCGTAGTACCCAGGCAAAGGGCTGGATGGAGACGGAGCTTGTGGTGGACTGGCTCAAGGTGGTGTGGGGCAGACGGCGTGGGGGACTCAGAAAGAAGAGGAACATGTTGATTCTGGATGCTTTCCGTGGACACTTCAAAACGCCAGTCAAAAAGCAAGTGAAAGAGTTGAATGGTGACCTAGTGATCATACCGGGCGGAATGACAAGCCAGCTGCAGGTGTTGGATGTGGTCGTTAACAAACCATTCAAGGTTCATCTGCGCAAGAGATCCGCAGAGTGGCTCCTGGCTGCTAATCACGCACTGACACCGTCTGGAAAATCCAAAAGCCTGCAGTACGTTTGCTCTGTGAATGTGAACGTCAGCATGGGCTGACGTTTCCCCAGAAAGCATCATTAATGGGTTAAGAAATGCTGCGTATCAAATGCCATGGATGGCAGCGAGGATGACGTGATGTGGGAGGATGACGTGATGTGGGAGGAGATTGGGAAGCAGACACCGTGAGTGACGATAGCGGGAGTGAGAGGAACAACCCAGCGATGTAGAAGACGAGTTGAATGAGAAGACAATGTGTGATATCATTATTTTCAAATAAAATGATTTTCTTTATAAAAAAAATATTTGGTCTTCAAAATTTTTTATTTTTATTTTTTCCAAAAATGAGTCTTGAAAAAGAGGGGTCGTCTTATAATCGGGTCAATACGGTAATAATAATAATGATAATAATAATACAATTAATAATAATAATGATAATAATAATAAAAATAATAATACAATTAATGATAATAATAATAATAATAATGATAATAATAATGATGATAATAATAATAATAATAATAATAATAATAATAATAATAATAATAATGATAATAATAATACAATTAATAATAATAATAATAATAATAATAATAATGATAATGATAATAATAATAATAATATCAAAAATAATAATAATAATAATATCAAAAATAATAATAATTATTATTATTATTGTTATTATTATTAATAATATTTTTTAATAATTGATATTATTTTTATTATTATTATTATTATAATAATATAGAATAATAATAATTATAATAATTATAATAATAATAATAATTTACATTTACCTTTACATTTAGGGCATTTGGCAGACGCTTTTATCCAAAGCGACTTACAAGGTGTACATTTGTTGAAGCAGACAATAGCATAACACTGAGGTACGCAAACATAAAAATAGAGCAATTCACAAGCATTCATATTAACAAGAAGAATAACTCAATTTGGTACTGCCAGGTCACCTGCTTAAGTAGCTGTGATAAGAGCGTGTTATCAACATTAAGGATATACACTTGCTAGAATATACAACATGCTAAGAGTGCTAATGTAAGGACTCTGAAGAGGTGGGTCTTGAGTAAATCTCTCTCTTGAGTGAGTCTTGCGGAAGCTGGTGAGGGACTCTGCCGTCCTGACATGAGACGGGAGTTCATTCCAACTGTGGAGCCAGAGCCGTGAAGAGCTGGGTCTTGGAAGAGCGATGCTTGGTTGTTTTCAGTGAAGGTCGAACAAGTCGCCGGGCAGAAGTTGAGCGGAGCGCTCTGGCTGGGGTGTAGGGCTTGACCAACGTTTGGAGGTAGGTTGAGGCAGTTCCATTGACTGCCCTGAAGGTCAGTACCAGAGTCTTGAACTTGATGCGAGCATTTACCGGAAGCCAGTGGAGATTGCGGAAGAGAGGGGTCACGTGGGAGAATTTTGGTAGGTTGAATACCAGGCGTGCTGCTGCGTTCTGGATGCGTTGGATGGGCTTGATTGCAGAGGCGGGGAGTCCCGCCAGGAGAGAGTTGCAGTAGTCGAGGTGGGTGATGACGAGCGCTTGGACCAGGATCTGCGCCGCTTCACGTCTGAGGAAGGGCCGGATCCTGCGGATGTTGTAGAGGGCAATTCTGCAAGATCAGGCCACCGCAGTGACGTTGGCATTGCAGGACAGCTGGTCATCTAGCACCACACCAAGGTCTCTTGTTGTGGTTGAGGGGGAGACTTGGGTGTTCGCGATGGTGACCAGTAGGTCCATCTGAGGGCAGTCTTTCTCCGGTATGAAGAGGAGCTCAGTCTTGTCAAGGTTGAGCTTCAGGTGGTTGGCAGCTGTCCATCTGCTGATGTCGGCCAGGCATTTAGAGATGCGTGTTGCGATTTGGGTTTCTGAGGGGGGAAAGGAGAGAAACAGTTGAGCGTCATCTGCATAGCAGTGATAGGAGAAGCCATGAGATGTGATTACAGAGCCAAGAGATTTAGTGTAAAGAGAAAACAGAAGGGGTCTCAATACTGAGCCTTGGGGGACTCCGGTGTCCAGGGTGCAGGGTCTGGACAGGGAACTGTTCCATGTGACCTGATAAGTGCGATCTGCGAGGTAGGAGGTGAACCAGGATAACGCAGTTTCATCGATTCCAAGCTCGGCGAGAGTGGAGAGAAGGATCTGGTGGTTCACTGTGTCGAACGCCGCCGACAGGTCGAGAAGGATCAGTACTGATGAGAGGGACGAGCTTCTGGCACCACGAAGAGACTCTGTCACTGCGAGCAGTGCCGTCTCCGTGGAGTGCGCAGCCTTGAAGCCTGACTGGCAGGGTCGAGTAGGTTGTTCTGGGAGAGGTAGGACGAAAGTTGTGAGGAGACAGCACGTTCAAGGGTTTTGGACAGGAATGATAGGAGAGATACCGGTCTGTAGTTTTGGACATCAGTGGTGTCCAGGGATGGTTTCATAATATTAATAATAATAATAATAATAGTAACAAACATAAGGACAATACTAATATGTATAGAACAGTATTCAGAATAACACTTCATCACTAACTCATGAAAAACAATTGACAATAGGTAATCTGGAAGCTTAATGGCACCTACTCTGCAACTAAACCACAACTGCCACCACCATCACCAAAGAGTCCCTATGGAATATGTGGCCCCTCCCACCAGGCTTACACATTACACAACAACACAATCAACACATTTTCATATCAAATAGACTAATATAGCATTTGAAGCTTCTTACATCAAAGTATATTGAAACAAGCATTTTCTGTGTTTTACATTAATATTTCCCTTCAACCATTACAATTATTACAACAATTATATAAAGAGTTATTATTAGTTATACAGTTCACGTGACCATAACTCCATTTAACTGCAGAAAATGTTAACCCCCATTTTTGTCCCTGATGGCGAATGGGCCATGCACTTCAAACAATGGTGAATGAATCATTCTCACACATTATTAATGTGTGAATGTATGCATAAATGGAAATATAACTACCAAGTGTGCTCCCTTGGTCACGCTACTGAACCGCTGAAGGAAAGAGGGATAACAGCAAGGTTTAATAATTACTTAGTGGGAGGGAGCAGCAGAACGTGTGGTATGTGTGTGTGTGTGTGTGTGTGTGTGTGTGTGTGTGTGTGTGTGTGTGTGTGTGTGTGTGTGTGTGTGCGTGTGTGTGTGTGTGTGGGTGTGTGGGTGTGTGGGTGTGTGGGTGTGTGTCTGTGGTGAGTGTTTGTGTGTGTGTGTGTGTGTGTGTGTGTGTGTGTGTGTGTCTGTGGTGAGTGTGTGTGTGTGTGTGTGTGTGTGTGTGTGTGTGTGTGTGTGTGTCAGGCACGTTCAGAGCAGAACAGTGTAGTAACTGTAATGAGTCCAAAAGGTCCAGCAAAGTATGACATTGTAATGTTAATGACAGTGTTATCATAGTGGCAGCACTCCTAGCAGTTCAGTATCAACTGATTCACAGTTATCCATATTCCATACATATTATTACCATGAAGATTTCTTCAATGCATGGAAGTGCACGTCCTCACAACCCACTGGATGGCTTTCTTAACCCGGGTAGTGGACGCCACTCGTCAGGACGCTCTCTACAGTGATGAAGACGGTAAAACGGTAAAAGTTCACTAGCCGGGTCACCCTGGAGGGGTGTACGGACAATGGGCTTTGGGTTCATTTTTTATTTTTGTTCTTGTAAAGCGTGTAAAGTGTTGGGGGTCTGTGGAGTGTGTGTGGTTCTGGTTTAAGCAGCCTCACCTAGCCTGAGTTGGACTAATTGGCTGGTGAGGCTGCACAGCTGTAGGTCGTTAATCAAGGCTCACAGGTTAAAACAGCCACCACTACACCACTACTACTCGAGAAGAGAGCTCTAGCATGTACCATCTGCTTTGTTCACAACTATTCAAACTATTTTGTTTTGCAATAAACCGGACTCCTCATCAACCTATCAACCAAGTCTTTTTCGTCGGGAGGATCCCTCAGGTAGCCAGTTAAATGGCTGGTGGCAGCGTTGTCTGCTACACTGACATCCAGTCTGTTGTCCTTGCACCATCACGTCAGCCGGACTACCTTCATCTCTGAACCCCCGTTTTGTCATACTTGCTTATCAGGCCGATGACTGTGTAGGAGTACAGCTATGTGTGTCTGGGACTGAGGCAGCAACCTTGGGGTGCTCTGGTGTTGAGGACCTGAGTGGATGAGAGCCATCCATCCATCCATCCATCTTCTCCCGCTTATCCGTAATCGGGTCGCGGAGGTAACAGCTTCAGCAGGAGACTCCAAACTTCCCTCTCCCTTGCAACATGGACTAGCTCTGACTGGGGGATCCCGAGGCGTTCCCAGGCCAGTGTGGAGATGTAATCACCCCACCTGTACCTCGGTCTGCCCCGTGGTCTCTTCCCAGTTGGATGTGCCTGGAAAACCTCCCTCGGGAGGCGACCAGGAAGCATCCTTACTAGATGCCCGAACCACCTCAACTGGCTCCTTTCTACGCGAGTCTCTCACGAGTGACTGAGCTTCTCACCCTACGAGTGGATGAGATGTTGTTTCCAATCTTCACCACTTGAGGCCTGCCCGTCAGGAAGTCCATAATCCAGTTACAGATGGGGGCCCAGGGCCGCTTGTTGTGCCAGGGAAATGGCGTAATTTACAGACCTGTTTGGGACTCAGGGATGTCTCCCTTGGATTTGGTTGCCACACTGATGTGGGAAATTGAGGCCCAGGTAACCAAGACACTGTAGCGATCCCGGGACTGGACCTCCCGCATGCCTGATTGTCTTGGACATTGTCAGAACACCGGTTCTGGAATGGGCCCACTCCTCTCGCCTCATGTGTCATCCGGGAATCTCTCACACTCTGGTGTTCCTTCGGCGACGATTCTGGTGGCACAACAATATCTCTTCCAGACCCCAAGCAGGCCTTCTTCATTGTCTGCCTATCCCTGGTCGTCTATGGTCTCATATTTGGCTGGACTTTGTCACCGGTATTGTTGACCCATTTTCTAAGGCTGCACATTTCATTGCTCTTCCCAAGCTACAGCCCCGGTCCCCTCGACGTCACTCCTGCCTCACAGTCTTATGACTGATCTCTTTCTACCCGTCTCTAAACCATTCGGAACAAATACCTGAAGTCCAAAATAACAAAAATCCACTCAAATTATACACATATACTTTGGACCATTTCTAGATGACTCTTTGGTTAGTATTAGTTTAAGTAATCCTTAATGATTTATTCCTAATAAGCAGGGCCTAAATAGAGAGAGAGAGATGTTGGAAAACCCGTCCTCTTGGCTATCACCTGACTGCAGTACCTTGTTAGCTTGGCCATGTGTCTACTCTTGGACTGTACCACTTGAATTACCATGGGTTAGTCGGGGAGCCGGGACTTGAATTGGCATGGCAGTGAGAGACAGGAACAGATGGATGGGAAGATTACAGATAGCCCCCCTGTAGGAGCCAATTTAGGAATTGGTTCATTAATATGTCCTATATTCATGTTTTGATATTTCAATTTGATAATAGTTTAATAGTCTATAGTTTAAAAAGATTTGTCATGATTTCATGATTTGATTTTGAAGACTTTGTTTGTTTAAAAAGAGACAATGAGACAATATGTGATAAAAAAATTTCTTTATTTTGATAGACCGGAACTGTCATGTGACCACTTATATCAGCTGGGTAGAAGGCAGCGGGAGTTTTTTGAATGGAACCAGCAGTAGATAGATTTTTTGAATGGAACCACCAGTAGATAGTAGCGTCATAGTTTTTGACCGTGCAACGAGCGATTTGACATGTTATGTTTTTCTTTTATTTATTAAATGGTAAACTATACACGTGGTCCTGTCGTTTGCGTTCAAGACTCCCGTTATTCACCTACTCTGGCTTCAAGGGTGTTCAAAAATTCACAGACGTTCGGATATTACACCTACATTTAGTCAAAAACTCGCTACGGAGCTTGTTAACCTGCACCGGACTTGGAACTGGATGGAACCGAACGAGAGATAACAGCATGAAGTAGGAAAACAGCCAATCCTTTGACTCTACGACAAGGTAATGAGAAGCCTTCATGTTGTATATTGCCTGCCAGAAACGTGGCGAAGATAGAAGGCTACGGCCAATGAATAAATAGGAATATGAACGTCTAAATATACTAACGGAACTACTCGGAGCTAACGTGACTGAATGCCACGAAAGTGAAAGTTTCCCTGCAGGCGAACTCACGTCGCAACTTTAACTCAACCAAGCAGAGTCCGTCATAATATTAGAAGCTGTTTTGCATTTGTTCTGAATAAGAAAAGTGACTTTTAAGGTAAAGGTGCTTTTGAACACTGCATGCAAACTTGAATGAGCCACTCTGCAATCGTTAAGATGGATGGGGAAAAGGAGCATAAAGACGTGGGAAATCCTAAAGAACAGGGAAGGTCACGTTAGCAAACTGAGAAGGGATTGGAGCATAAATTGCAAAAATGCATTGCACTAAGAAGACAAAGACTACGAGATCTGTCTAATGAAATGAATATAATGGAGACACTTATGAAAGATGTACAAAACGTGTCCAAGATGGGATGGAAAATGACTTTGTTAACGTATTAGAGGAATTCAACTGTCTTAATAAAGAAGTGACATGCCTATTCAACTCAAAGCTAAAAAAGAAGAGCTTGAGATGGAGACTGCTTTGGCCGAAAGTAGCGCGAAGCTAAACGTGCTCAACGAGTATCAAAGATCAGAGGATGGTGGGAGTAGGAGCCGCAGAGGGAGCGTGAAACAAGAATTAACCCGCACCTCGCCTCCTCAACCAGACAACGCAAACCATCATGCGCAGCCACGGATGCCACGCATCCAACCACCACAAATGGCTCTACGAGACTCTCTCATTTCTCATTCCAACATCACTAGAGATGATGACATGCTGAAGGTCATGCAAAAACAGAACATAATCACGGAGCTCCTTGTAAAGCAGCAGAGGCAATTGCAGCAACCAACAAGGGATATCCCAGTGTTCAGGGGTGACGCACTGCAATACAAGTCCTTCATTCGAGCATTCGAACACTCAATAGAACAGAAGACAGACAACGATCAGGATAAATTGTACTTCTTGGAACAATTTACAAATGGCGAACCCCAGGAGCTAGTTCACAGCTGCAACCTAGCAGAGGCTACAAGGAAGCAAAGCGACTGCTTCACAGGCACTATGGAGACGAACTACGGATCGCCAGCGCTTACATCGACAAGGCACTCCAATGGCCGCAGATCAAGTCTGAAGATGGAAAGGCGCTAAATGCCTACGCAATGTTTCTGGTTGGATTCCGCAACACAATGGAGGACATCGATGCAATGGAGGAAATGGATAACCCTACCAACCTACGGACGGTAGTATCCAAGTTACCCTACAAATTGAAAGAGCGTTGGCGCACTGAAGCCTACAACATCAAAGAGAGAAGAGACCAAAGAGCAAAGTTTAATGACCTGGTGACCTACATAGAACTTCAAGCCAAAATAGCAACGGATCCCCTCTTCGGTGACATACCAGACAGCCGTCCAACCACAGTTGGAAAAAACGAGAGGGAAAGGCCCTCAGCTAGGAAAGAGAAACGTGGGAGCTTCGCAACAACCGTCACCACGGAAAAACCAAATAAAAAAGGAAGTGCCTTTGAGAAGCCATGCATGTACTGTCAGCAAGCTCACGCCCTGGACACTTGTAATAAAATCAAGAGTCAACCACACAAGGAACGGGTGGAGTTCTTAAAGTCGAAAGGTTTGTGCTTTAGGTGCTATCTAGGGCCATCTCAGCAAGTTCTGCAAGAAAAGAACCGAGTGTAAGGAGTGTGCACTAAAACATCCAGACATCCTACACAAAGGCAAAGAAGAAAATTCTACCTCCCAGGAAAAGATCAATGGCGCTCGAGAAGTATCAAGCCTTCAAGTTCCCTACACGCAAGTAGCCACCTACCTCACTGGGGCCGGAGACAATGAATGTGTGCTGTCAATAATACCGGTGAAAATCAAGTCAAGAAAGAGTGACAAACACATAGTGACATATGCTTTTTTGGATCCGGGGAGCACAGCAACGTTCATCACAGAAGGCCTGCGGAAGAAACTGAACGTTAAAGGGAAACCAACGCAAGTACTCCTCAGCACCATGGGACAAGACAAACCTGGAGGACAGAAACTCATGAACAGTTATGTGATATCAGACTTGGAGGTATGTGGACTGGAAGACAGCAAGTTCATCAAGCTACCCAAGGCATACACCCACAGTAACATACCGGTGCACACCGAGAACATACCCAAGCAATCAGAAATCCGGAAGTGGCCTTACCTCAACGAAGTATGCCTGCCAGAGATAGAAGCGGACGTCGGCCTACTTATCGGAGCAAACTGTGCAAGAGCAATGGAGCCATGGCACGTTATAAACAGTAGAAACGGAGGACCTTATGCAGTGAAGACTGTCATTGGCTGGGTCGTGAACGGGCCCATAAGGAAGGAACAGAGTGATGAGATCAACCAGCCTCACTGCTCAGTGAACAGGATCACAGTGACAGAAATCGAAAAGCTGCTGGTCCAGCAGTACAACACCGACTTTCCAGAGCGTAACTACGACGACAAGGAAAATATGTCTCAAGAAGACAAGCAGTTCATGCAGTCGGTGAAGAAAACGACAACTTTCGAGAACGGCCATTACAGCATCGGATTGCCGCTCAAGAATGACAAGCTGCCAATGCCCAACAACCGTTGTATGGCGAAACAGCGCATGGCTAGTTTGCACCGGAAATTCAAGAAGGACCCCGGGTTCTACGAAGACTACAACAACTTCATGGACAACGTCATCGAAAAAGGCTATGCCGTCGGAATTCCGGCTGACCAGCTGAACCGTGCAGACGCCAGGGTGTCCTACATACCACACCAAGGGGTGTACCACCCCAAGAAGAAAAAGATGAGAGTTGTCTTCGACTGCGGCGCCTCTTTTCAAGAACAGTCTCTGAACAGTAGGCTACTAAAAGGACCCGACATGACCAACACGCAAGTTGGCGTCCTCTTAAGATTCCGTGAGGAGCCAGTAGCGATGATGGCCGACATCGAGTCAATGTTTTATCAGGTGAAGGTACCTGAACATGACGCAGACCTCCAACGCTTCTTTTGGTGGCCCAACGGCAACTTTAATGAGCCCATGGAAGAATTCAGAATGACAGTGCACCTCTTTGGTGCCACCTCATCACCAAGCATTGCATCGTATGCGTTGAAGAGAACCGCAGAAGATCACAAAGCCACTGCTCCCCCAGAAGCCGTTCAAACAGTGCTAAACAATTTCTACGTAGACGACTGCTTGAAGAGCGTGGAAAAGGACGCAGTGACCTTGGCTAAGGATCTTCGCACCTTGTGTGCCAGCGGAGGATTCACCTTGATGAAATGGATGAGCCATAACAGGAAAGTGCTCATGTCCATCCCAGAAGAACACAGAGCTAAAGAAATGAAGAACCTGGATCTCAGTTCTGAAGCTCTACCTGTCGAGAGAGCGCTCGGCATACAGCGGGATACAGAAACCGATACTTTCACCTACAGCATCAAGCTGCCAGACAAGCCGATGACAAGAAGGGGAATCTTGTCCGTCGTCAACTCCATCTACGACCCCCTCGGCTTACTGGCGCCGGTCATCCTGCCTGCTAAACTCCTGCTGAAAGATCTGTGTAAGGAGCTACGTGGATGGGATGAAGACATCGGTGAAAAACACGCAGAGGTTTGGAAAGGATGGATAGAAGACGTTACTCACCTCTCCAACTTCCAAGTGAACAGGTGCTTGAAACCTGCTGACTTTGGACGCACTGCTACAGCGCAGTTGCACCATTTTTCGGATGCCTCAGAGTATGCCTACGGCACTGCAACTTACCTGTTACTGGAGAACAAGCAAGGCAAGAAACATTGTTCCCTCGTGATGGGCATGTCAAGAGTAGCCTCACTCAAACAAGTCACAATCCCCAGACTAGAACTGACAGCGGCAGTCATTGCCGTGAAGGTAGACAAGATGCTGCGTCAAGAACTTCAAGTTCCGCTACAACCATCTACCTTCTGGACTGATAGCACTACAGTGCTCAGATACATAGACAATGACACTGCTCGCTTAAAAACCTTTGTGGCAAACAGAATCAACCTGATCCGAGAAGCCACCAAGCCTTCCCAATGGAAGTATGTAAAAACAACAGAAAACCCAGCGGATCAGTCCAGCAGAGGCCTGAAGGCCAAGAACTTGGCACAATCAAGGACGTGGATCGACGGACCAAGTTTCCTGCTGAACAAAGAGAGTGACTGGCCGGAACAACCCGTGCAAAGGAAGGAAAGCCTTCAAGACGACCCAGAGGTCAAGAACACGGCGACGGTCAACACAATCAAAGTCGAAGATGACATGGAACCAGTGTGCAAGCTGGTCGAGTACTACTCGGAATGGCAGAAACTAAAAAGAGCTGTGGCATGGATTCTAAAACTAAGGAGGACTCTGCAACAACTGAAAGAGGAAAGAAAAGAGTCATCACGAAGAATCATCCAAACAGAAAAGGACCCGGAAAAGCAAAAGTCCCAACCTAACATGCCTCCTGGCATCTTCAACAAAGACGACATGTACATGAAAAAAAAAAGATGGAAACAAGTCCAGTACTTGTCTGACTTATTCTGGACTAGATGGACTCGAGAGTACCTCCCACTCCTCCAAGAGCGCCAGAAATGGTCAACATCAAGGCGAAACTTCGCAACAGGAGATGTTGTGCTCCTTGTGGACAGCACTTCCCCACGCAACTCCTGGCTCCTGGGAAGAGTAGTCGAAACGCTACCGGACTCAAGCGGGATGGTACGAAGGGTAAAATTAAAAACAAAGACCAACGTACTGGAAAGGCCAGTAAACAAACTGTGCTTGCTAGAGGAAGCAACACGAGAAGAGGACTGAGTGAGAATAGTCCCCAAGAGACTCAAAGTTCGCCAGTTCATGGACATTATAATTTGTTTAGTAATTGCTTAGCCCTGCTGCCTAACCAATTAGGGGCCGGATAATGTAGGAGCCAATTTAGGAATTGGTTCATTAATATGTCCTATATTCATGTTTTGATATTTCAAAACTATTGATAATAGTTTAATAGTCTATAGTATTTGTCATGATTTCATGATTTGATAAGACTTTGTTTGTTTAAAAAGAGACAATGAGACAATATGTGATAAAAACATTTCTTTATTTTCATAGACCGGAACTGTCATGTGACCACTTATATCAGCTGGGTAGAAGGCAGCGGGAGTTTTTTTAATGGAACCAGCGTAGATAGTAGCGTCATAGTTTTTGACCGTGCGACGAGTGATTTAACATGTTATGTTTTTCTTTTATTAATTAAATGGTCCGGGAACCATCACCTTATGGTGGTGGAGAGGTTTGGGTGTCCCTGTGAACCTGAGAGCTGTGTTGTCTGGAGCCTAGTGCTCCTGGTAGGGTCTCCCATGGCAGACTGGTCTCAGGGGAGGGGCCAGACTAAGAATGGTTCAAAGACTTCAATGGACAAACAAACTAGAAGTGAGGATACCCTGCCCGGAGGAAGCCCGGGGCCTTTCCTTTCCGGAGCTAGGCCTGGAAAGAGGGCCCGTAAGCGAGCGCCTGGTGGCCGGGTTAGCCACGGAGCCCGGTCGGGCATTGCCCGAAAAAGCAACGTGGCCACTTCTCCTTCCCGCGGACCCACCACCTACGGGAAGAACCACTGGGGTCGGGTGCACTGCCAGTTAGGCGGCAGTGAAGGCAGGGGGCATCGACAGACCAAACCCAGCCAACAGAGACTGGCTTTGGGGACGTGGAATGTCACTTCTCTGGGGGGGAAGGAGCCTGAGCTTGTGCGGGAGGTGGAGCGCTACCAATTAGATCTGGTGGGGCTTACCTCTACGCACAGCACTGGCTCTGGAACTAAACTCCTGGATAGGGGTTGGACTCTTTCCTTCTCTGGAGTTGCTCAGGGTGTGAGGCGCCGGGCGGGTGTAGGGATACTCACAAGTCCCCGGCTGAGTGCCGCTTTGTTGGAGTTTACCCCGGTGGACGAGAGGGTCGCCTCCCTACGCCTTAGGGTCATGGGAGGGAAAACTCTGACTGTTGTTTGTGCCTATGCACCAAACAACAGTTCGGAATATCCCGCCTTCTTGCACACCCTGGATGGAGTCCTGCATGGGGCTCCTGAAGGGGACTCTATAGTCCTCCTGGGAGACTTCAACGCACACGTGGGTAACGATGGGGAAACTTGGAGGGGAGTGTTGGGGATGAACGGCCTACCTGATCTGAACCGGAGTGGGGTTTTGTTATTGGATTTCTGTGCTAGTCATGGATTGGCCATAACAAACACCATGTTCAAACATAAGGATGCTCATAAGTGTACATGGTACCAGAGCACCTTAGGCCGAAGGTCAATGATCGATTTTGTTATCGTATCATCTGGCCTGAGGCCGCATGTTTTGGACACTCGGGTGAAGAGAGGGGCAGAGCTGTCAACCGGTGGTGAGTTGGGTAAGATGGCGGGGGAAGCCTCTGGACAGACCTGGTAAGCCCAAACGTGTAGTGCGGGTGAACTGGGAACGTCTGGTGGATGCCCCTGTCCGGGAGACCTTCAACTCACACCTCCGGCGGAATTTTTCGGGCATCTCTGTGGAGGCTGGGGGCATTGAGCCAGAGTGGTCATTGTTCAAAGCTTCTATTGCCGAAGCTGCGGTTGAGAGTTGTGGCCTCAAGGTCATTGGTGCCTCAAGGGGCGGCAACCCTCGGACTTCGTGGTGGACACAGGTGGTCAGGGAAGCCGTCCGGCTGAAGAAGGAGGCCTTCCGGGCTATGTTAGCCTGTGAGACTCCGGACTCAGTTGCGAGGTATCGACAGGCCAAGAGGACGGCAGCCTCGGCTGTAGCGGAGGCAAAGCAGCGGGTGTGGGAGGAATTCGGAGAAGCCATGGAGAAGGACTTTCAGTCGGCACCAAAGCGTTTCTGGCAAACAATCCGGCACCTCAGGAGGGGGAAGCGTGGGTCCATCCAAGCTGTGTACAGTAAGGGTGGGACATTGCTGACCTCAACTGAGGAG
>JANIIK010000598.1:0-10000 GCA_027704905.1 Muraenolepis orangiensis | reverse complement strand
GGAAGCTGGCGAGGGACTCTGCCGTCCTGACATGAGACGGGAGTTCATTCCACCACTGTGGGGCCAGAGCCGTGAAGAGCTGGGTTTTGGACGAGCGATGTTTGGTTGACCTTAGTGAAGGTCGAACAAGTCGCCTGGCAGAAGTTGAGCGGAGCGCTCTGGCTGGGATGTAGGGTTTGACCAACGCCTGGAGGTAGGCCGGGGCAGTTCCATTGACTGCCCTAAAGGTCAGCACCAGAATCTTGAATTTGATGCGAGCATTTACCGGAAGCCAGTGGAGTTCGCGGAAGAGAGGGGTCACGTGGGAGAATTTCGGTAGGTTGAATACCAGGCGTGCTGCTGCGTTCTGGATGCGTTGGAGGGGCTTGGTTGCAGAGGCGGGGAGTCCCGCCAGGAGAGAGTTGCAGTAGTCGAGGCGGGTGATGACGAGCGCTTGGACCAGGATCTGGGCCGCTTCACGTGTGAGGAAGGGCCGGATCCTGCGGATGTTGTAGAGGGCAATTCTGCAAGATCGGGCCACCGCGGTGACGTTGGCATTGCAGGACAGCTGGTCATCTACCACCACACCAAGGTCTCTTGTTGTGGTTGAGGGGGAGACTTGGGTGTTCTCGATGGTGACCAGTAGGTCCATCTGAGGGCAGTCTTTCCCCGGTATGAAGAGGAGCTCAGTCTTGTCAAGGTTGAGCTTCAGGTGGTTGGCGGCTGTCCATCTGCTGATGTCGGCCAGGCATTTCGAGATGCGTGTTGCTATTTGGGTTTCTGAGGGGGGAAAGGAGAGAAACAGTTGAGTGTCATCCGCATAGCAGTGATAGGAGAAGCCATGAGATGCGATTACAGAGCCTAGCGATTTAGTGTAAAGAGAAAACAGAAGGGGTCCCAATACTGAGCCTTGAGGAACTCCGGTGTCCAGGGTGCAGGGTTTGGACAGGGAACCGTTCCATGTGACCTGATAAGTCCGATCTGCAAGGTAGGAGGTGAACCAGGATAACGCAGTTCCAGCGATTCCAAGCTCGGCGAGAGTGGAGAGGAGGATCTGGTGGTTCACTGTGTCGAACGCCGCAGACAGGTCGAGAAGGATCAGTACCGATGAGAGGGACGAGCTTCTGGCATCACGAAGAGACTCTGTCACTGCGAGCAGTGCCGTCTCCGTGGAGTGCGCAGCCTTGAAGCCTGACTGGTGAGGGTCGAGGAGGTTGTTCTGTGAGAGATAGGAAGAAAGTTGTGAGGAGACAGCCCGTTCAAGGGTTTTGGACAGGAATGATAGGAGAGATACCGGTCTGTAGTTTTGGACATCAGTGATGTCTAGGGATGGTTTCTTGAGGAGCGGCTTGATTCTGGCAGTCTTGAAGGCTGCCGGAAACAGGCCTGCCTCAAGGGAGATGTTGATTTGGGATGTAAGGAAGGGAAGGATATCGCCCGAGATGTCCTGGAGAAGAGAGGAAGGGATTGGGTCGAGGGGGCAGGTGGTAGGGTGGTTAGATGTCACCAGTTTGTTAACTTCATCGGGGGAGAGGGGGTTGAAGCAGGTAAGGTTAGTGGGGGTGGGAGAGGAGGGAGGGAGGAAAGCGGTGGGGGTGAAGGAGGAGGTAATGTCGTTCACCTTCTTCGTAAAGAAGGTGACAAAGTCATCAGCTGAGAGGGAGGAGGGAGGGGGAGGGGAGGGGGGGTTGAGGAGGGAAGAGAACATGGAGAAAAGTTTCCTTGGGTTAGAGGCAGAAGAGTTTATTTTTGTACGGTAGAAGGCAGATTTAGCAGCCGATACCGTGGAGGTGAAACCAGCGAGGAGACGGAGGTAGTGAGCGAGGTCATCAGAGGAGTCCGATTTCCTCCATTTTCTCTCGGCCGCCCGTAGCTCTGCTCTACAAGCCCGCAGAGGTTCGGACAGCCAAGGAGGTGGAGGAGAGGCTCGTGCTGGTCTGGAGGTGAGAGGACAGAGAGAGTCGAAGGAGGAGGAGAGAGAGGAAGTCAGAGTGGAGGAGGCTTCCTCCACCGACAAGAGAGAGAATTGTTGGGGGGATGGTAGTGAGGATAGGACAGATGCGGAGAAAGAAGAGGGAGAGAGAGTTTTCAGGTTACTACGGAAGGTAACAATGTGGGGAGTAGTGGGTAGGGAGGTGGGGGATTTGAGAGGGAGAGAGAAAGCAACAAAATGGTGATCAGAGACAGGGAGGGGTGTGACCGAGATCACCGAGGTGGTACAGGATCTTGTGAAGACAAGATCCAGTTGGTTCCCAGCTCTGTGGGTAGGGGGAGAAGGAGTGAGTGTTAGACCGAATATGGCAAAAAAGTTAATGAATTCAGGAGATTGTAACTTATCCGACTGGATGTTGAAGTCACCCAGAACCACGAGTGGGGTGCCGTCCTCAGGAAAGCAGCTGAGGAGGGCGTCCATCTCGTCAAAGAAGTCACCAAGAGGGCCCGGTGGTCGGTAAATTACGGCAATGTTGAGCCTAGTTGGGATTGTAACAGAAACAGCATGAAATTCGAGTGCCGATCTGGTCAGATGACCCAGAGGGAGTACCTGATATGACCAGTTTGGAGAGACTAGGAGTCCCGTTCCTCCACCACGCCCAGAGGGTCGGGGTGTGTGGGTGAAGGAGTAGGTCGCGGAGAGAGCAGCTGCGGTAGCCGTGTTCTCAGGGGTGATCCAGGTCTCGGTGAGAGCCAGGAAGTGGAGAGACTGGAGTGCGGCGTAGGCCAGAATGGTTTCTGTCTTCTTGACCGACGATTGGCAATTCCAGAGTCCCCCTTTCACCACAAGATCTGTGAAGGTAGAAATAGTAGGATAGAGGAGATTGGAAGGGTTGCGGCGTCGAGAGGGAGAGGCTCGATGCCATCTATTGCGGGAGGATGTCCAGACTACAATGGAATGACGACACATAGCAAGGGTAGGGGGACTAGATTTGGCTAAGTAGGACTAACTCCCTAGACAGACTCCGGTAGAACGACTCCTTGGTCTTTGTTCTGGGTCTTAGTTCCTGGGGCCTGACGCTAAATGCTGACGCTAACAAACTACTTCTATGTTAATAGCCTATGCGATAGGGAGAGAGACTCATGCAGGGTTAGGCTCCTCCCTGTCGTTAACTCTATTGACTATGGCTGTATGGGCCAGACTGGGTGATTATCTTAGCACAACAATAGGCCTGTACACCTCACTTACTATGTACAGGTAGCTAGCTTTGAGAAAAGGGTTCTACAATTTTATCAACACAAATAACAACAAGAACAACAATAAATCGTATGTCTACTTACCCACAGCAGAATACTATGTAGCCTGCTTCAACAACAAAAATGTACATACATACATACATACATACATACATACATACATACATACATACATACATACATACATACATACACACATACATACGTATATACATACATGCATACATACATAGGAATAAGTGTAAGTTGAGTCATCTCGGAGCTAGCCTGCTAGCAGGTTAGCTCCAGGTTAGCTCACAGCTGAGTGGTCATGGTTGGTCTCTAGAACAATGGGAACCAGACGAGAGTGCTGCCATCCACTTGTTGCCATTGTTAATATATCCTACTTATCTCCTAAGGAAACTTGTGTAACCCCTCAAACAGAAAGCACTACAGCTAGTACACAGTAGTGCAGCAGCATCATGAATACAGTGCAGAACAGTGTAGTGGCTGTAATGAGTCGAGAAAGTCCAGCGATAGCTATAGCAAAATAGGACTGAGATTAGGGTGAGGTTGTCCTCGTGGGACCATCAAAGCACTCGTCACACTCGCACGGCGCACCTTTTAGCTCTCAGCTCATATCTGACAGGCCTCAGAAGATCAATACAGAAGATAGTTGGTTGCAAGACTCCTGATGTGTTGAATAACACCAACAAAATGCTAAATCAATCAAACACACACACACACATACACACACACACACACACACACACAGTTATATCATTGCTCAACTGTTAGCTTTTAAATGCCAAAATAACAAAAAATATATCAAACAAATTTGAAGAGAAGTGTCTGGGAAGAAGAGGAAGAGATATATGGAGAAAGAGATAACATAAGTTCTAAAACTGAATTATGTTGGGCAGTGCAATATCTGTGGAAAGAACAGAGAAGATGAGTCTAGCTGCAGCATTTTCACTCTCCCATGATTAACTGGAACTCATCCAAGGAAGCCACTGCTATGTTCAAATGGCTTATCAAATGATGTATTTATATCTGTAAAAAATATTTTTTATTTGAAATTGCCACATATTTAAATAATGTACATTCTGAATTTAGATATAGAAAAAGTAAAGCAAAGACAATTATAATATAAACATATGTATAATGCTGCTATCAACAAATTGTTACCTTCATTTCTGCTGATTTATACCAATCTCCATTGTTTATTTCCTCTGTCTTACTAGACCTTTCCCCCATTTCTAGACACAGATTACAAACTCTTTCACAAGTTGAGTTCAATCAAAGAGAGACCAGTATAAAAACAATACAATTAAAAAAAGATCTGCTGGGATATGAGGTTCCCCCTGATGGTGCCTGGATGCTGGTGGAGGTGGTGGAAACTATGGATGTAATTCCTTGACCTTGGAGGACTCCATCTCTTTCTCTGTAGACAGGTGGAGTGTAGTCCCGGAGGTGAAGGGATGGAGAAGCGCTGCAACGAGTCCAAAAGAAAACCACTGAGATGAGCATGAATGAGTGATGTATAAACACACTGCACATTGCTGTGCAATTGTACTCCTGTTAAATTCATGAGGCCCTGATTGCTTGAGAGATGAAAGGAAGGAGCCTGCAAAGACAGCGTGGGAATTAAGAACCCAGACATAGATGTATGAGAAATAGAAGGGGAATGTCGTCTTCCTGATTGGACTTTTGCTTTATTTATATTTCACATGATACTCCTGGTGAGTAAACACCCTCGAGGTCCCACTTTAAATCACATATATGCTAAATTCAACTTTCTACCCTTACGATACAGAGATGTATTTCAAACATGTCCCTCGAGAGTAAACCACAGCAAATGATTCCCTTTCCCAGCAGCGTATTTCTTTCAACCCGTCCCCCATCTTATCTATCAGACACCTCAGTTCTAAAGAAAGACGCCTGACGACTTTCTAAAAGTATTTTGGCAGTTACTTTCCAGAACGTTGAATTTGACAGCTAGTTTTGCATCAAATCATAAGTTCTTTATTCAATGTTATGTTGCAGCCGTTTTTGTTGTGTAAAGTGTATGTAGAATTCTCTCTTCAACAAGAGGTTCTTCAACAAGATGGAATATCATTAACATGGCATTAGGCTTATGATGAGTAGATAGTATCAATGGAAACCAAATTTACCCTCTCCCTCAAACACCCGTTGGGTAAGACAGATGGTGTCAAAAGTCAATCAGGAGAAGCTCCCCTCCTTAAAGTGGAGTGCAAACTTCAGAGGAACAATATACTATACACACACAAGTTTTGCTTTAGTGTGCACTCTCTAGACTGATCTCAGGTTCACTTATTTGACGCTGCAATGATATTGTATGATCAGAATAAACTTGCTGGAACAACTCAATGCTTCTCTGTGGAGTGTGTGTGGTTGGTAGTTTAAGCAGCCTCACTGGCCTGTGCCAGCACACCTGGGGGTCTTTGTTAATCAAGCCCAACAGGTTAAACAGCCACCACCACACACACTGGAGGAAGAGCTCAAGCATGGACCATCTGCTCTGTTCACACGGATTCAAATTCTGCAAAACACTCTCCCTCAAGCAGCCATTGTAATGGCTGGTGGCAGACTCGTCTGCTACATTCTCAAACATCTCAAACATCAGAAGAGGCTCCAGGTACCCGCTTTAACTCTGATATTTGACATGTCTTCCACTATACTCAGAGTTGTAATGGAATCAGTAAATAAAGCACTGTCAGGTTAACACTTTGGAAAGAGCCTGGTTATTTGCTCACCACTTAGCAGCTGTGTTCAGCCTGTGATCACTGATCACTTATTCATTCACTTTTAGGCGTCCTTGAGAAGGGAGAAAGGTGATGCATTATCCAAACAGATACTTGTGGTTCCCTACAGCACAAGGTTAAGTATGTGGGCATAGTGCCAGACGAGGACCTGGTTGGGAGACTGCTGAATGCAGGGTAAAGAACCGCTCATATTGGCTGTGCATTTTTATCTGTTCCAACTAACTAGCTTCTTACATCAGTGTCCTTTGTAAGTGCGTCTTTCAGTAGCTCCATAACATACTGACCTGTTGAAGACTCACACAACCAATACATTTCATGGACCACATCTGTCCCATCTGATAATAACCACCCATCAGCCTGTGGCTGTCCATCACATATCCCTGCCTCCTTTACACCACTAGCAAAACTTGCTTTGTGTCTGAATTCATCAAGCACTTTGTTGACAGTGGTTGTTGAGACTAGTGTAGCAAAGAATCCTCTGGCTTTAACCTCCTTTAACCCCCCTATTACTCTCCTGAACACATTCCATAAGATGTTCCTTCATGTTCCTCTTCCCGCTCTGCTCTTTCTTTGTTTATTCTATTGTACATATTATTTTTATTTTTATGGTGTTTTGGAGATTTATACTGCGGGAGGGAATGGGGAGTAAGCAATCTTTTTACATAAATTACCCAATCAAGATGCTCATCTTTAAGAAGGTGCCATGCTCAACATGCATGTTCTCCAACGTGTCAGCTTTTTCATGTTAAGTGCCTCTATACCTTCTACCACTTTCCAATGACTTTCACTAAGTCACACAATTCATTCCATTGTATGTTTTACCTGTTCTTCATGTAGACGATCTGTTTGCCACCTTGCTCTTGCTCTGTGAATGCTGTTTCTTTCATGTTCCTCTATTATCTGATACTCGTTGCCAGGCTGTCATTCCTCAATTTACAAATGCAAAATATCTGCCGATGTCTTTCCAAAAGCTAAGAAAACTGTGCTGTAGAATGTGAGATTTCATATTATTTAGGCCAATTTTTACTGGTAACATCTCTGGTTTGGAAGACACTTGACCCTTCTGAGAGTTTGTTGAGGGGGTTAATCAGTACACTAAGTTAGATATTGAGAGTGTGGGATGGCAAATGAATCAAAGCTCTTCTCCCAATATGTTTGTATTTTCTCTAGCTAGGCTTATTGATTATCCTTTACTGAACGCTTTCTCTGTTTCTACGGCACGTGACCCTTTCCCCCTCTGGATGTACTGCATTAAATACAACATCATTCATTCAGTAGGACTATAAGGTTCCAGGAAGGTTACTCACAGCTTAATATACATGAGCATATATTGTCATATATCAATGGTGGAGGATAAACTGTTATACACAATAACCCCCATGAATATAGCAACACATATATAGTACACATTTCTGTGTGATTTATATTGAAGAATTTCAGAGAATCCTATACTAATGTGTCCAAATGTGTACATTGTATTACCTGCCCACTGCCCAGACCTGCACCTGCACCTATTAACATGTTATGTTTTCATGGGTTCACTCTCAACTGCTTGACTAATCTAAAACTGTCTGAGTATATTTGTCTTGCTTATCAAGTTGCTATTAGCTGTACTTGCTGTACTATGGTATGAATCATTTGTATATTGATAGCTGTTAGAAGTATCAGGACCGAGGAGTGTGAATTTGCTCTAGCAACATGGAGCGACTCAGTTACTGCCAGAAGGGCAGTTTCTGTCGAGTGACCTGCCTTAAAACCAGATTGGTGTCAATGTGTGAATCAGTTCTGGTGGAGATACAAGGACAATTTGTTAAAGACGGCACGTTCAAGAGTTTTGGATAAGAAGGGCAAAAGGGATAGCGGTCTGTAGTTCTTGAGTTCAGAGGGGTCGAGTGTTGGTTTCTTCAGGAGGGGGAAAACTCTGGCAGTCTTGAAAGCAGCGGGAAAGCATCCAGACGTCAGAGATGCATTGATGATGTGTGTCAGGAAGGGCAGGACTTTAGGTCCAGTAGACTGAAGCAGAGGGCAGGGAACTGGATCCAGTGAGCATGTGGTGGGGCGGCTGGATGTGATGAGGTGAAGAACATCATCTGTGGAGAGGGGAGAGACATGGGTAAGGGAGGGATGTGGGAGGGTGGGGGGAAGACATGGGTGGTTGATGCGGGCATCAGCCGGGGGGTCAGGGAAGAAGGATCGGATATCGTTGACCTTCTTGTCAAAGAAGTTGGCGAAATCATCCGGGAGAAGGGAGGGGGAAGGGGATGGAGGAGGGAGGAAAAAGTATCAAACATAATGAAATATCACTATCAAATATAGTATCTATCATACATAAAAAAATTTTAGGGTTAGATGCTGCGCTTAGAATTTGATAGAAGAACAGTAAAATGCAGCTTTGGCGGATGAAAGCGACAAGGAGAAGTTTGACAGGAGCCCTTGAAGATGGAGAAGGTCCTCTGGGGTTTTTCCTTTCTTCCACCTGCGCTCCGCCTCTCTGAGGCTCCGCCTCTCAGAGGCTCCGCCTCCTGGGAGTCCGACAACCAGGGGGCACGTGGAGTTGGACGTGCAGACCTGGAGGTGAGGGGACAGAGAGTGTCCAGAGAGGAGGACAGGGTAGAGAGAAGAAGGTCAGTGGCAATATCAGGGGGTATTAGGCTAATTGCCTTAATTGTGGTGGGCAAACATAGGCTAGGCAAACTAAGACAGTAGGGGACTCTTTCAAGCCTGACTTCATCAAAATACCTTATTGTAATGTTGCTGTGATCTACCATGTGTCTGCTTCCTATCCCTATCCAATCTTCTTTCCGGAGGTTGCACAGATGCTGGCTCATTCCCAGGTGCCGTGACCCAACAAATCTCATCTATCCTACTCTTTCTAATCATGTTGAGCAAGTGGTAACTGGGGGTCTTTGGAATTGCCAGTTGGCCATGCAGAAATCTAAGGCTATACATCCTTGCTTTCACTCAACTTTAATTATTTAAGTGAGACTTGGATCAGCCCAGAAAACACACGCCTCTCTTGCAGCTGTCAGATGTGTATTCTTTCTCTCATACATCCCGAGCTGTGAGGTGAGGCAGTTAGCGGTCTGCTGATGTCCCGCAAATGGAAATGTAACCTAAATATGTACATTATCTTGTATTTTTGTATTTTTTTATACTATTTTTTCTAGTCAGTGACAGAGTTGCTAAATGCCGCAAGATCCAACTTGCTCTCCTCAGTCCTGATCCTCCTGAACCTGTCTGCAGCATTCCAATTCTTAAGGGGATGGGTGTCTCAGGCTCTGCACTCTTTGTTTGCATCCTACATGATGGGTTGCTCCTACTAAGTGACACTGAGAGGGTCTGTGTCAGAACAATGCAGACTGACTCAGGGTTCCACAAGCTCCGTATTGGGTCCTCTGATGCCGATGACACCCAGCTGATCTTGTTGTTCCCCCCCTCTCAAAGACTCCAATATTTCTGCCAGGAAAGTAGCAATGGGCACCCCCCATTGCTACTTGCCTGGCAGAAATATTGGAGTGGTTGTCAATGTACCACCTAAAGCTCAACCTGGACAAGACTAGTTGTACAGGATGAGTGTTCCTCCCAGGAAAGGGCTGTCCCCAACAGGACCTGGCCATCACCATTGATAATGCTGTGGTGACTCCTACTCGGACTGCAAGGAATCTTTATGTGACCCATCTGAAAGGTAGTTTAGGGATGAGAAGGGTCTAACATTGCCCAGAGCGGGAGTTGTGGGGGTGTGTGTGTGACAACCCAAAGGACCAAACATTTGAAAGTGATAACAAATGTATTTTATAATTGATTGCCACAGAGAAAATCAAGCGAACACAGAACGATGCAAAAGCAACTGAAAAGCAAGATTTTAAACAAATTAAACAATGGACTAACCTAAATACATGTGACAGCACCCACTCCTAACCTAACTCTACAACATCAGGAGGAATTGTCCATTTATTTCTGCTCCCAGGGCACAGGACAGTGAAGGGAACAGCTCATTCCTATCTCCAGGCTATAAGTGCCCGTCCACTTCACTCTGCTGCCCTGGAGCCTGCTTGCCACTCTGCTCA
>JANIIK010000597.1:0-45979 GCA_027704905.1 Muraenolepis orangiensis | reverse complement strand
TGGATGGGAGTGAGATGGGATGGGAGTGAGATGGATGGATGGGAGTGAGATGGGATGGGAGTGAGATGGGATGGGAGTGAGATGGGTTGGGAGTGAGATGGGATGGGAGTGAGATGGGATGAGAGTGAGATGGGATGGGAGAGAGATGGGATGGGAGTGAGATGGGGATGGGAGTGAGATGGGATGGGAGTGAGATGGGTTGGGAGTGAGATTGGATGATAGTGAGATGGGATGGGATTGAGATGGGATGTGAGTGAGATGGGATGGGATGGGAGTGAGATGGGGATGGGAGTGAAATGGGATGAGAGTGAGATGGGATGGGAGTGAGATGGGATTGGATGGGAGTGAGATGGGATGGGAGAGAGATGGGATGGGAGTGAGATGGGATGGGAGTGAGATGGGATGAGAGTGAGATGTGGATGGGAGAGAGATGGGATGGGAGTGAGATGGGGATGGGAGTGAGATGGGATGGGAGTGAGATGGGTTGGGAGTGAGATTGGATGATAGTGAGATGGGATGGGATTGAGATGGGATGGGAGTGAGATGGGATGGGATTGGAGTGAGATGGAGATGGGAGTGAGATTGGGATGGGAGTGAGATGGGATTGGAGTGAGATGGGATGGGAGTGAGATGGGTTGGGAGTGAGATTGGATGATAGTGAGATGGGATGGGATTGAGATGGGATGGGAGTGAGATGGGATGGGATGGGAGTGAGATGGAGATGGGAGTGAGATTGGGATGGGAGTGAGATGGGATTGGAGTGAGATGGGATGGGAGTGAGATGGGATGGGAGTGAGATGGGATTGGATGGGAGTGAGATGGGATGGGATGGGAGTGAGATGGGATGGGAGTGAGATGGGATGGGAGACAGATGGGATGGGAGTCTCACTCCACTGGGGATGGGAGTAAGATGGGATGGGAGTGAGATGGGGATGGGAGTGAGATGGGATGGGAGTGAGGTGGGATGGGAGTGAGATGGGGTGAGAGTGAGATGGGGATGGGAGATAGATGGGATGGGAGTGAGATGGGATTGGATGGGAGTGAGATGGGATGGGAGAGAGATGGGATTGGATGGGAGTGAGATGGGATGGGAGAGAGATGGGATGGGAGTGAGATGGGATGGGAGTGAGATGGGATTGGATGGGAGTGAGATGGGATTGGAGAGAGATGGGATGGGAGTGAGATGGGATTGGATGGGAGTGAGATGGGATGGGAGTGAGATGGGATGGGAGTGAGATGGGGATGGGAGTGAGATGGGATGGGAGTGATATGGGATGGGAGTGAGATGGGGATGGGAGTGAGATGGGATGGGAGTGAGATGGGTTGGATGGGAGTGAGATGGAGATGGGAGTGAGATGGGATGGGAGTGAGATGGGATGGGAGTGAGATGGGATGGGAGTGAGATGGGATGGGAGTGAGATGGGATGGGAGAGAGATGGGATGAGAGTGAGATGGGGACGGGAGAGAGATGGGATGGGAGTGAGATGGGAAGGGAGTGAGATGGGTTGGGAGTGAGATGGGATGGGAGTGAGATTGGATGAGAGTGAGATGGGGATGGGAGAGAGATGGGATGGGAGTGAGATGGGTTGGGAGTGAGATTTGATGAGAGTGAGATGGGGATGGGAGAGAGATGGGATGGGAGTGAGATGGGGATGGGAGTGAGATGGGATGGGAGTGAGATGGGTTGGGAGTGAGATTGGATGATAGTGAGATGGGGATGGGAGAGAGATGGGATGAGAGTTAGATGGGGATGGGAAGAGAGATGGGATGGGAGTGAGGTGGGATTGGATGGGAGTGAGATGGGATGGGAGAGAGATAGGATGGGAGTGAGATGGGATTGGATGGGAGTGAGATGGTGATGGGAGTGAGATGGGATGAGAGTGAGATGGGATGGGAGTGAGATGGGGAGTGAGATGGGATGGGAGTGATATGGGATGGGAGTGAGATGGGATGGGAGTGAGATGGGATGGGAGTGAGATGGGACGGGAGTGAGATGGGATGGGAGTGAGATGGGATGGGAGTGAGATTGGATGGGAGTGAGATGGGATGGCAGTGAGATGGGATGGGAGTGAGATGGGATGGCAGTGAGATGGGATGGGATGGGATGGGAGTGAGATGGGATTGGAGTGAGATGGGATGGGAGTGAGATGGGATGGGATTGAGTTGGGATGGGATGGGAGTGAGATGGAGATGGGAGTGAGATTGGGATGGGAGTGAGATGGGATGGGATTGAGATGGGATGGGAGTGAGATGGGATGGGATGGGAGTGAGATGGAGATGGGAGTGAGGTTGGGATGGGAGTGAGATTGGATGGGAGTGAGATGGGATGGCAGTGAGATGGGATGGGAGTGAGATGGGATGGCAGTGAGATGGGATGGGATGGGATGGGAGTGAGATGGGATTGGAGTGAGATGAGATGGGAGTGATATGGGATGGGAGTGAGATGGGATGGGATTGAGTTGGAATGGGATGGGAGTGAGATGGAGATGGGAGTGAGATTGGGATGGGAGTGAGATGGGATGGGATTGAGATGGGATGGGAGTGAGATGGGATGGGATGGGAGTGAGATGGAGATGGGAGTGAGGTTGGGATGGGAGTGAGATGGGATTGGAGTGAGATGGGATGGGAGTGAGATGGGATGGGAGTGAGATGGATTGGGATGGGAGTGAGATGGAGATGGGAGTGAGATTGGGATGGGAGTGAGATGGGATTGGAGTGAGATGGGATGGGAGTGAGATGGGTTGGGAGTGAGATTGGATGATATTGAGATGGGATGGGATTGAGATGGGATGGGAGTGAGATGGGATGGGATGGGAGTGAGATGGAGATGGGAGTGAGATTGGGATGGGAGTGAGATGGGATTGGAGTGAGATGGGATGGGAGTGAGATGGGATGGATGGGAGTGAGATGGGATGGGAGAGAGATGGGATGGGAGTGAGATGGGATGGGAGTGAGATGGGATGGGAGACAGATGGGATGGGAGTCTCATCCCACTGGGGATGGGAGTAAGATGGGATGGGAGTGAGATGGGATGGGAGTGAGATGGGATGGGAGTGAGATGGGGTGAGAGTGAGATGGGGATGGGAGAGAGATGGGATGGGAGTGAGATGGGATTGGATGGGAGTGAGATGGGATGGGAGAGAGATGGGATTGGATGGGAGTGAGATGGGATGGGAGAGAGATGGGATGGGAGTGAGATGGGATGGGAGTGAGATGGGATGGATGGATGGGAGTGAGATGGGATTGGAGAGAGATGGGATGGGAGTGAGATGGGATTGGATGGGAGTGAGATGGGATGGGAGTGAGATGGGATGGGAGTGAGATGGGGATGGGAGTGAGATGGGATGGGAGTGATATGGGATGGGAGTGAGATGGGGATGGGAGTGAAATGGGATGAGAGTGAGATGGGATGGGAGTGAGATGGGTTGGATGGGAGTGAGATGGGATGGGAGAGGGATGGGAGTGAGATTGGGATGGGAGTGAGATGGGATGGGATTGAGATGGAGATGGGAGTGAGATGGGATGGGAGTGAGATGGGATTGGAGTGAGATGGGATGGGAGTGAGATGGGATGGGAGTGAGATGGGGTGAGAGTGAGATGGGGATGGGAGAGAGATGGGATGGGAGTGAGATGGGATTGGATGGGAGTGAGATGGGATGGGAGAGAGATGGGATTGGATGGGAGTGAGATGGGATGGGAGAGAGATGGGATGGGAGTGAGATGGGATGGGAGTGAGATGGGATTGGATGGGAGTGAGATGGGATTGGAGAGAGATGGGATGGGAGTGAGATGGGATTGGATGGGAGTGAGATGGGATGGGAGTGAGATGGGATGGGAGTGAGATGGGGATGGGAGTGAGATGGGATGGGAGTGATATGGGATGGGAGTGAGATGGGGATGGGAGTGAAATGGGATGAGAGTGAGATGGGATGGGAGTGAGATGGGTTTGGATGGGAGTGAGATGGGATGGGAGAGGGATGGGAGTGAGATTGGGATGGGAGTGAGATGGGATGGGATTGAGATGGAGATGGGAGTGAGATTGGGATGGGAGTAAGATGGGATTGGAGTGAGATGGGATGGGAGTGAGATGGGATGGGAGTGAGATGGGGATGGGAGAGAGATGGGATGAGAGTGAGATGGGGACGGGAGAGAGATGGGATGGGAGTGAGATGGGAAGGGAGTGAGATGGGTTGGGAGTGAGATGGGATGGGAGTGAGATTGGATGAGAGTGAGATGGGGATGGGAGAGAGATGGGATGGGAGTGAGATGGGTTGGGAGTGAGATGGGATGGGAGTGAGATTGGATGAGAGTGAGATGGGATGGGAGAGAGATGGGATGGGAGTGAGATGGGTTGGGAGTGAGATGGGATGGGAGTGAGATTTGATGAGAGTGAGATGGGGATGGGATGGGAGTGAGATGGAGATGGGAGTGAGATTGGGATGGGAGTGAGATGGGATTGGAGTGAGATGGGATGGGAGTGACATGGGATGGGAGTGAGATGGAATGGGATGGGAGTGAGATGGAGATGGGAGTGAGATTGGGATGGGAGTGAGATGGGATGGGAGACAGATGGGATGGGAGTCTCACTCCCACTGGGGATGGGAGTAAGATGGGATGGGAGTGAGATGGGGATGGGAGTGAGATGGGATTGGATGGGAGTGAGATGGGGTGAGAGTGAGATGGGGATGGGAGTGAGATGGGATTGGATGGGAGTGAGATGGGATTGGATGGGAGTGAGATGGGATGGGAGAGAGATGGGATGGGAGTGAGATGGGATGGGAGTGAGATGGGATGGGAGTGAGATGGGGATGGGAGTGATATGGGATGGGAGTGAGATGGGGATGGGAGTGAAATGGGATGAGAGTGAGATGGGATGGGAGTGAGATGGGTTTGGATGGGAGTGAGATGGGATGGGAGAGAGATGGGATGGGAGTGAGATTGGGATGGGAGTGAGATGGGATGGGATTGAGATGGGATGGGAGTGAGATGGGATGGGATGGGAGTGAGATGGAGATGGGAGTGAGATGGGATGGGATTGAGATGGGATGGGAGTGAGATGGGATGGGATGGGAGTGAGATGGAGATGGGAGTGAGATTGGGATGGGAGTGAGATGGGATTGGAGTGAGATGGGATTGGAGTGAGATGGGATGGGAGTGAGATGGGATGGGATGGGAGTGAGATGGAGATGGGAGTGAGATTGGGATGGGAGTGAGATGGGATGGGAGTGAGATGGGATTGGAGTGAGATGGGATGGGGGTGAGATGGGATGGGAGTGAAATGGGATAGGAGTGAGATGGGATGGGAGAGAGATGGGATGGGATTGGAGTAAGATTTAGATGGGAGTGAGATTGGGATGGGAGTGAGATTGGATGGGAGTCTCACTCCCACTGGAAGTAAGATGGGATGGAAGTGAGATAGAATGGGAGTGAGATGGGGATGGGAGTGAGATGGGATGGGAGTGAGATGGGGATTGGAGTGAGATTGGATGGAAGTGAGATGGGATCGGAGTGAGATGGGGATGGGAGTGAGATGGGATGTGAGTCTCACTCCCACTGGGAATGGAATTGAGATGGGACAGAAGTGAGAAGGGATGGGAGTGAGATGGGGATGGGAGTGAGATGGGATGGGAGTGAGATGGGGATGGGAGTGAGATGGGACGGGAGTGAGATGGGATGGGAGTCAGATGGGATGGGAGTGAGATGGGATGGGAGTGAGATGGGATGGTAGAGAGATGGGATGGGAGTGAGATGGGATGGGAGTGAGATGGGATGGGAGTGAGATGGGATGCGATGGGAGTGAGATGGAGATGGGAGTGAGATTGGGAATGGAGTGAGATGGGATGGGAGTGAGATGGGATGGGATGGGATGGGAGTAAGATGGGATTGGAGTGAGATGGGATGGGAGTGAGATGGGATTAGAATGAGATGGGATGGGAGTGAGATGGGTTGGATTGGAGTAAGATGGAGATGGAGTGAGATTGGGATGGGAGTGAGATGGGATGGGATGGGAGTGAGATGGGATGGGAGTCTCACTCCCACTGGGGATGGAAGTGAGATGGGATGGAAGTGAAATAGGATGGGAGTGAGATGGGATGGGAGTGAGATAGGATGGGAGTGAGATGGGATTGGAGTGAAATGGGAAAGGAGTGAGATGGGATGGGAGAGAGATGGGATGGGATTGGAGTAAGATGCAGATGGGAGTGAGATTGGGATGGGAGCGAGATGGGATGGAAGTGAGATAGGATGGGAGTGAGATGGGGATGGGAGTGAGATGGGATGGGAGTGAGATGGGGATGGGAGTGAGATTGGATGGAAGTGAGATGGGATGGGAGTGAGATGGGGATGGGAGTGAGATGGGATGGGAGTGAGATGGGATGTGAGTCTCACTCCCACTGGGAATGGAAGTGAGATGGGACAGAAGTGAGAAGGGATGGAAGTGAGATGGGGATGGGAGTGAGATGGGATGGGAGTGAGATGGGGATGGGAGTGAGATGGGTTGGGAGTGAGATGGGATGGGAGTGAGATGGGATGAGAGTGAGATGCGGATGGGAGAGAGATGGGATGGGAGTGAGATGGGGATGGGAGTGAGATGGGATGGGAGTGAGATGGGTTGGGAGTGAGATTGGATGATAGTGAGATGGGATGGGATTGAGATGGGATGTGAGTGAGATGGGATGGGATGGGAGTGAGATGGGGATGGGAGTGAAATGGGATGAGAGTGAGATGGGATGGGAGTGAGATGGGATTGGATGGGAGTGAGATGGGATGGGAGAGAGATGGGATGGGAGTGAGATGGGATTGGATGGGAGTGAGATGGGATGGGAGTGAGATGGGATTGGATGGGAGTGAGATGGGATGGGAGTGATATGGGATGGGAGTGAGATGGGGATGGGAGTGAAATGGGATGAGAGTGAGATGGGATGGGAGTGAGATGGGATTGGATGGGAGTGAGATGGGATGGGAGAGAGATGGGATGGGAGTGAGATGGGATTGGATGGGAGTGAGATGGGATGGGAGAGAGATGGGATGGGAGTGAGATGGGTGGGAGTGAGATGGGATGGGAGTGAGATGGGATGAGAGTGAGATGCGGATGGGAGAGAGATGGGATGGGAGTGAGATGGGGATGGGAGTGAGATGGGATGGGAGTGAGATGGGATGGGAGTGAGATTGGATGATAGTGAGATGGGATGGGATTGAGATGGGATGTGAGTGAGATGGGATGGGTTGGGAGTGAGATGGGATGGGAGTGAGATGGGATGAGAGTGAGATGCGGATGGGAGAGAGATGGGATGGGAGTGAGATGGGGATGGGAGTGAGATGGGATGGGAGTGAGATGGGTTGGGAGTGAGATTGGATGATAGTGAGATGGGATGGGATTGAGATGGGATGTGAGTGAGATGGGATGGGATGGGAGTGAGATGGGGATGGGAGTGAAATGGGATGAGAGTGAGATGGGATGGGAGTGAGATGGGATTGGATGGGAGTGAGATGGGATGGGAGAGAGATGGGATGGGAGTGAGATGGGATGGATGGGAGTGAGATGGGATGGGAGTGAGATGGGATGGGAGTGATATGGGATGGGAGTGAGATGGGGATGGGAGTGAAATGGGATGAGAGTGAGATGGGATGGGAGTGAGATGGGATTGGATGGGAGTGAGATGGGATGGGAGAGAGATGGGATGGGAGTGAGATGGGATTGGATGGGAGTGAGATGGGATGGGAGAGAGATGGGATGGGAGTGAGATGGGTTGGGAGTGAGATGGGATGGGAGTGAGATGGGATGAGAGTGAGATGGGATGGGAGAGAGATGGGATGGGAGTGAGATGGGGATGGGAGTGAGATGGGATGGGAGTGAGATGGGTTGGGAGTGAGATTGGATGATAGTGAGATGGGATGGGATTGAGATGGGATGGGAGTGAGATGGGATGGGATTGGAGTGAGATGGAGATGGGAGTGAGATTGGGATGGGAGTGAGATGGGATGGAGTGAGATGGGATGGGAGTGAGATGGGTTGGGAGTGAGATTGGATGATAGTGAGATGGGATGGGATTGAGATGGGATGGGAGTGAGATGGGATGGGATGGGAGTGAGATGGAGATGGGAGTGAGATGGGATGGGAGTGAGATGGGATGGGAGTGAGATGGGATGGGAGTGAGATGGGATTGGATGGGAGTGAGATGGGATGGGAGAGAGATGGGATGGGAGTGAGATGGGATGGGAGTGAGATGGGATGGGAGACAGATGGGATGGGAGTCTCACTCCATGGGGATGGGAGTAAGATGGGATGGGAGTGAGATGGGGATGGGAGTGAGATGGGATGGGAGTGAGATGGGATGGGAGTGAGATGGGGTGAGAGTGAGATGGGGATGGGAGATGAGATGGGATGGGAGTGAGATGGGATTGGATGGGAGTGAGATGGGATGGGAGAGAGATGGGATGGATGGGAGTGAGATGGGATGGGAGAGAGATGGGATGGGAGTGAGATGGGATGGGAGTGAGATGGGATTGGATGGGAGTGAGATGGGATTGGAGAGAGATGGGATGGGAGTGAGATGGGATTGGATGGGAGTGAGATGGGATGGGAGTGAGATGGGATGGGAGTGAGATGGGATGGGAGTGAGATGGGATGGGAGTGATATGGGATGGGAGTGAGATGGGATGGGAGTGAGATGGGATGGGAGTGAGATGGGTTGGATGGGAGTGAGATGGGATGGGAGAGGGATGGGAGTGAGATGGGATGGGAGTGAGATGGGATGGGAGTGAGATGGGATGGGAGTGAGATGGGATGGGATGGGAGTGAGATGGAGATGGGAGTGAGATGGGATGGGAGTGAGATGGGATGGGAGTGAGATGGGATGGGAGTGAGATGGGATGGAGTGAGATGGGGATGGGAGTGAGATGGGATGGGAGTGAGATGGGATGGGAGTGAGATGGGATGGGAGTGAGATGGGATGGGAGTGAGATGGGATGGATGGGAGTGAGATGGGATGGGAGAGAGATGGGATGGGAGTGAGATGGGATGGATGGGAGTGAGATGGGATGGGAGAGAGATGGGATGGGAGTGAGATGGGTGGGAGTGAGATGGGATGGGAGTGAGATGGGATGAGAGTGAGATGGGATGGGAGAGAGATGGGATGGGAGTGAGATGGGGATGGGAGTGAGATGGGATGGGAGTGAGATGGGATGGGAGTGAGATTGGATGATAGTGAGATGGGATGGGAGTGAGATGGGATGGGAGTGAGATGGGATGGGTGGGAGTGAGATGGGATGGGAGTGAGATGGGATGAGAGTGAGATGCGGATGGGAGAGAGATGGGATGGGAGTGAGATGGGGATGGGAGTGAGATGGGATGGGAGTGAGATGGGTTGGGAGTGAGATTGGATGATAGTGAGATGGGATGGGATTGAGATGGGATGTGAGTGAGATGGGATGGGATGGGAGTGAGATGGGATGGGAGTGAGATGGGATGAGAGTGAGATGGGATGGGAGTGAGATGGGATGGATGGGAGTGAGATGGGATGGGAGAGAGATGGGATGGGAGTGAGATGGGATGGATGGGAGTGAGATGGGATGGATGGGAGTGAGATGGGATGGGAGTGATATGGGATGGGAGTGAGATGGGGATGGGAGTGAAATGGGATGAGAGTGAGATGGGATGGGAGTGAGATGGGATTGGATGGGAGTGAGATGGGATGGGAGAGAGATGGGATGGGAGTGAGATGGGATTGGATGGGAGTGAGATGGGATGGGAGAGAGATGGGATGGGAGTGAGATGGGTTGGGAGTGAGATGGGATGGGAGTGAGATGGGATGAGAGTGAGATGGGATGGGAGAGAGATGGGATGGGAGTGAGATGGGGATGGGAGTGAGATGGGATGGGAGTGAGATGGGTTGGGAGTGAGATTGGATGATAGTGAGATGGGATGGGAGTGAGATGGGATGGGAGTGAGATGGGATGGGATTGGAGTGAGATGGAGATGGGAGTGAGATTGGGATGGGAGTGAGATGGGATTGGAGTGAGATGGGATGGGAGTGAGATGGGTGGGAGTGAGATTGGATGATAGTGAGATGGGATGGGAGTGAGATGGGATGGGAGTGAGATGGGATGGGATGGGAGTGAGATGGAGATGGGAGTGAGATGGGATGGGAGTGAGATGGGATTGGAGTGAGATGGGATGGGAGTGAGATGGGATTGGATGGGAGTGAGATGGGATGGGAGAGAGATGGGATGGGAGTGAGATGGGATGGGAGTGAGATGGGATGGGGGACAGATGGGATGGGAGTCTCACTCCACTGGGGATGGGAGTGAGATGGGATGGGAGTGAGATGGGGATGGGAGTGAGATGGGATGGGAGTGAGATGGGATGGGAGTGAGATGGGGTGAGAGTGAGATGGGGATGGGAGATAGATGGGATGGGAGTGAGATGGGATTGGATGGGAGTGAGATGGGATGGGAGAGAGATGGGATGGATGGGAGTGAGATGGGATGGGAGAGAGATGGGATGGGAGTGAGATGGGATGGGAGTGAGATGGGATTGGATGGGAGTGAGATGGGATTGGAGAGAGATGGGATGGGAGTGAGATGGGATTGGATGGGAGTGAGATGGGATGGGAGTGAGATGGGATGGGAGTGAGATGGGGATGGGAGTGAGATGGGATGGGAGTGAGATGGGATGGGAGTGAGATGGGGATGGGAGTGAGATGGGATGGGAGTGAGATGGGTTGGATGGGAGTGAGATGGGATGGGAGAGGGATGGGAGTGAGAATGGGATGGGCGTGAGATGGGATGGGATTGAGATGGGATGGGAGTGAGATGGGATGGGATGGGAGTGAGATGGAGATGGGAGTGAGATGGGATGGGAGTGAAATGGGTTGGGAGTGAGATGGGATGGGAGTGAGATTGGATGAGAGTGAGATGGGGATGGGAGAGAGATGGGATGGGAGTGAGATGGGTTGGGAGTGAGATGGGATGGGAGTGAGATTTGATGAGAGTGAGATGGGGATGGGAGAGAGATGGGATGGGAGTGAGATGGGGATGGGAGTGAGATGGGATGGGAGTGAGATGGGTTGGGAGTGAGATTGGATGATAGTGAGATGGGGATGGGAGAGAGATGGGATGAGAGTTAGATGGGGATGGGAAGAGAGATGGGATGGGAGTGAGGTGGGATTGGATGGGAGTGAGATGGGATGGGAGAGAGATAGGATGGGAGTGAGATGGGATGGATGGGAGTGAGATGGTGATGGGAGTGAGATGGGATGAGAGTGAGATGGGATGGGAGTGAGATGGGGAGTGAGATGGGATAGGAGTGATATGGGATGGGAGTGAGATGGGATGGGAGTGAGATGGGGATGGGAGTGAGATGGGACGGGAGTGAGATGGGATGGGAGTGAGATGGGATGGGAGTGAGATTGGATGGGAGTGAGATTGGATGGCAGTGAGATGGGATGGGAGTGAGATGGGATGGCAGTGAGATGGCATGGGATGGGATGGGAGTGAGATGGGATTGGAGTGAGATGAGATGGGAGTGATATGGGATGGGAGTGAGATGGGATGGGATTGAGTTGGGATGGGATGGGAGTGAGATGGAGATGGGAGTGAGATTGGGATGGGAGTGAGATGGGATGGGATTGAGATGGGATGGGAGTGAGATGGGATGTGATGGGAGTGAGATGGAGATGGGAGTGAGGTTGGGATGGGAGTGAGATTGGATGGGAGTGAGATGGGATGGCAGTGTGATGGGATGGGAGTGAGATGGGATGGCAGTGAGATGGGATGGGATGGGATGGGAGTGAGATGGGATTGGAGTGAGATGAGATGGGAGTGATATGGGATGGGAGTGAGATGGGACGGGATTGAGTTGGATGGGATGGGAGTGAGATGGAGATGGGAGTGAGATTGGGATGGGAGTGAGATGGGATGGGATTGAGATGGGATGGGAGTGAGATGGGATGGGAGTGAGATGGGATGGGATGGGAGTGAGATGGAGATGGGAGTGAGGTTGGGATGGGAGTGAGATTGGATTGGAGTGAGATGGGATGGGAGTGAGATGGGATGGGAGTGAGATGGATTGGGATGGGAGTGAGATGGAGATGGGAGTGAGATTTGGATGGGAGTGAGATGGGATTGGAGTGAGATGGGATGGGAGTGAGATGGGTTGGGAGTGAGATTGGATGATATTGAGATGGGATGGGATTGAGATGGGATGGGAGTGAGATGGGATGGGATGGGAGTGAGATGGAGATGGGAGTGAGATTGGGATGGGAGTGAGATGGGATTGGAGTGAGATGGGATGGGAGTGAGATGGGATTGGATGGGAGTGAGATGGGATGGGAGAGAGATGGGATGGGAGTGAGATGGGATGGGAGTGAGATGGGGTGAGAGTGAGATGGGGATGGGAGAGAGATGGGATGGGAGTGAGATGGGATTGGATGGGAGTGAGATGGGATGGGAGAGAGATGGGATGGGAGTGAGATGGGATGGGATTGAGATGGGATGGGAGTGAGATGGGATGGGATGGGAGTGAGATGGAGATGGGAGTGAGGTTGGGATGGGAGTGAGATGGGATGGGAGTGAGATGGGATGGGAGTGAGATGGGATGGGAGTGAGATGGATTGGGATGGGAGTGAGATGGAGATGGGAGTGAGATTGGGATGGGAGTGAGATGGGATTGGAGTGAGATGGGATGGGAGTGAGATGGGTTGGGAGTGAGATTGGATGATATTGAGATGGGATGGGATTGAGATGGGATGGGAGTGAGATGGGATGGGATGGGAGTGAGATGGAGATGGGAGTGAGATGGGATGGGAGTGAGATGGGATTGGAGTGAGATGGGATGGGAGTGAGATGGGATGGGAGTGAGATGGGATTGGATGGGAGTGAGATGGGATGGGAGAGAGATGGGATGGGAGTGAGATGGGATGGGAGTGAGATGGGGTGAGAGTGAGATGGGGATGGGAGAGAGATGGGATGGGAGTGAGATGGGATTGGATGGGAGTGAGATGGGATGGGAGAGAGATGGGATGGGAGTGAATTTGGATTGGATGGGAGTGAGATGGGATGGGAGTGAGATGGGATTGGATGGGAGTGAGATGGTGATGGGAGTGAGATGAGATGGGAGTGAGATGAGGATGGGAGTGAGATGGGATGGGAGTGATATGGGATGGGAGTGAGATGGGGATGGGAGTGAGATGGGATGTGAGTGAGATGGGATGTGAGTGAGATGGGATGGGAGTGATATGGGATGGGAGTGAGATGGGGATGGGAGTGAAATGGGATGAGAGTGAGATGGGATGGGAGTGAGATGGGATTGGATGGGAGTGAGATGGGATGGGAGAGATATTGGGATGGGAGTGAGATGGGATGGGAGAGAGATGGGATGGGAGTGAGATGGGATGGGAGTGAGATGGGGTGAGAGTGAGATGGGGATGGGAGAGAGATGGGATGGGAGTGAGATGGGATTGGATGGGAGTGAGATGGGATGGGAGAGAGATGGGATGGGAGTGAATTGGATGGGATGGGAGTGAGATGGGATGGGAGTGAGATGGGATTGGATGGGAGTGAGATGGGATGGGAGAGAGATGGGATGGGAGTGAGATGGGATTGGATGGGAGTGAGATGGGATGGGAGAGAGATGGGATGGGAGTGAGATGGGTTGGGAGTGAGATGGGATGGGAGTGAGATGGGATGAGAGTGAGATGTGGATGGGAGAGAGATGGGATGGGAGTGAGATGGGGATGGGAGTGAGATGGGATGGGAGTGAGATGGGTTGGGAGTGAGATTGGATGATAGTGAGATGGGATGGGATTGAGATGGGATGGGAGTGAGATGGGATGGGATTGGAGTGAGATGGAGATGGGAGTGAGATTGGGATGGGAGTGAGATGGGATTGGAGTGAGATGGGATGGGAGTGAGATGGGTTGGGAGTGAGATTGGATGATAGTGAGATGGGATGGGATTGAGATGGGATGGGAGTGAGATGGGATGGGATGGGAGTGAGATGGAGATGGGAGTGAGATTGGGATGGGAGTGAGATGGGATTGGAGTGAGATGGGATGGGAGTGAGATGGGATTGGATGGGAGTGAGATGGGATGGGAGAGAGATGGGATGGGAGTGAGATGGGATGGGAGTGAGATGGGATGGGGGACAGATGGGATGGGAGTCTCACTCCCACTGGGGATGGGAGTAAGATGGGATGGGAGTGAGATGGGGATGGGAGTGAGACGGGATGGGAGTGAGATGGGATGGGAGTGAGATGGGGTGAGAGTGAGATGGGGATGGGAGATAGATGGGATGGGAGTGAGATGGGATTGGATGGGAGTGAGATGGGATGGGAGAGAGATGGGATTGGATGGGAGTGAGATGGGATGGGAGAGAGATGGGATGGGAGTGAGATGGGATGGGAGTGAGATGGGATTGGATGGGAGTGAGATGGGATTGGAGAGAGATGGGATGGGAGTGAGATGGGATTGGATGGGAGTGAGATGGGATGGGAGTGAGATGGGATGGGAGTGAGATGGGGATGGGAGTGAGATGGGATGGGAGTGATATGGGATGGGAGTGAGATGGGGATGGGAGTGAGATGGGATGGGAGTGAGATGGGTTGGATGGGAGTGAGATGGGATGGGAGAGGGATGGGAGTGAGAATGGGATGGGCGTGAGATGGGATGGGATTGAGATGGGATGGGAGTGAGATGGGATGGGATGGGAGTGAGATGGAGATGGGAGTGAGATGGGATGGGAGTGAAATGGGTTGGGAGTGAGATGGGATGGGAGTGAGATTGGATGAGAGTGAGATGGGGATGGGAGAGAGATGGGATGGGAGTGAGATGGGTTGGGAGTGAGATGGGATGGGAGTGAGATTGATGAGAGTGAGATGGGGATGGGAGAGAGATGGGATGGGAGTGAGATGGGGATGGGAGTGAGATGGGATGGGAGTGAGATGGGTTGGGAGTGAGATTGGATGATAGTGAGATGGGATGGGAGAGAGATGGGATGAGAGTTAGATGGGGATGGGAAGAGAGATGGGATGGGAGTGAGGTGGGATTGGATGGGAGTGAGATGGGATGGGAGAGAGATAGGATGGGAGGACAGATGGGATGGGAGTGAGATGGGGATGGGAGTGAGATGGGATGGGAGTGAGATGGGGATGGGAGTGAGATGGGATGGGAGTGAGATGGGATGGGAGTGAGATGGGAGTGAGAGTGAGATGGGATGGGAGTGAGATGGGATGGGAGTGAGATTGGATGGGAGTGAGATTGGATGGCAGTGAGATGGGATGGGAGTGAGATGGGATGGCAGTGAGATGGCATGGGATGGGATGGGAGTGAGATGGGATTGGAGTGAGATGAGATGGGAGTGATATGGGATGGGAGTGAGATGGGATGGGATTGAGTTGGGATGGGATGGGAGTGAGATGGAGATGGGAGTGAGATTGGGATGGGAGTGAGATGGGATGGGATTGAGATGGGATGGGAGTGAGATGGGATGTGATGGGAGTGAGATGGAGATGGGAGTGAGGTTGGGATGGGAGTGAGATTGGATGGGAGTGAGATGGGATGGCAGTGTGATGGGATGGGAGTGAGATGGGATGGCAGTGAGATGGGATGGGATGGGATGGGAGTGAGATGGGATTGGAGTGAGATGAGATGGGAGTGATATGGGATGGGAGTGAGATGGGACGGGATTGAGTTGGGATGGGATGGGAGTGAGATGGAGATGGGAGTGAGATTGGGATGGGAGTGAGATGGGATGGGATTGAGATGGGATGGGAGTGAGATGGGATGGGAGTGAGATGGGATGGGATGGGAGTGAGATGGAGATGGGAGTGAGGTTGGGATGGGAGTGAGATGGGATTGGAGTGAGATGGGATGGGAGTGAGATGGGATGGGAGTGAGATGGATGGGATGGGAGTGAGATGGAGATGGGAGTGAGATTGGGATGGGAGTGAGATGGGATTGGAGTGAGATGGGATGGGAGTGAGATGGGTTGGGAGTGAGATTGGATGATATTGAGATGGGATGGGATTGAGATGGGATGGGAGTGAGATGGGATGGGATGGGAGTGAGATGGAGATGGGAGTGAGATTGGGATGGGAGTGAGATGGGATTGGAGTGAGATGGGATGGGAGTGAGATGGGATTGGATGGGAGTGAGATGGGATGGGAGAGAGATGGGATGGGAGTGAGATGGGATGGGAGTGAGATGGGGTGAGAGTGAGATGGGGATGGGAGAGAGATGGGATGGGAGTGAGATGGGATTGGATGGGAGTGAGATGGGATGGGAGAGAGATGGGATGGGAGTGAGATGGGATGGGATGAGATGGGATGGGAGTGAGATGGGATGGGATGGGAGTGAGATGGAGATGGGAGTGAGGTTGGGATGGGAGTGAGATGGGATTGGAGTGAGATGGGATGGGAGTGAGATGGGATGGGAGTGAGATGGATTGGGATGGGAGTGAGATGGAGATGGGAGTGAGATTGGGATGGGAGTGAGATGGGATTGGAGTGAGATGGGATGGGAGTGAGATGGGTTGGGAGTGAGATTGGATGATAGTGAGATGGGATGGGATTGAGATGGGATGGGAGTGAGATGGGATGGGATGGGAGTGAGATGGAGATGGGAGTGAGATTGGGATGGGAGTGAGATGGGATTGGAGTGAGATGGGATGGGAGTGAGATGGGATGGGAGTGAGATGGGATTGGATGGGAGTGAGATGGGATGGGAGAGAGATGGGATGGGAGTGAGATGGGATGGGAGTGAGATGGGGTGAGAGTGAGATGGGGATGGGAGAGAGATGGGATGGGAGTGAGATGGGATTGGATGGGAGTGAGATGGGATGGGAGAGAGATGGGATGGGAGTGAATTGGATTGGATGGGAGTGAGATGGGATGGGAGTGAGATGGGATTGGATGGGAGTGAGATGGTGATGGGAGTGAGATGAGATGGGAGTGAGATGAGGATGGGAGTGAGATGGGATGGGAGTGATATGGGATGGGAGTGAGATGGGGATGGGAGTGAGATGGGATGTGAGTGAGATGGGATGTGAGTGAGATGGGGATGGGAGTGATATGGGATGGGAGTGAGATGGGGATGGGAGTGAAATGGGATGAGAGTGAGATGGGATGGGAGTGAGATGGGATTGGATGGGAGTGAGATGGGATGGGAGAGATATGGGATGGGAGTGAGATGGGATGGATGGGAGTGAGATGGGATGGGAGTGAGATGGGATTGAGGAGATGGGAGTGAGTGGGATGGGAGTGAGATGGGATGGGAGTGAGATGGGATGGGAGTGAGATGGGATGAGAGTGAGATGGGATGGGAGTGAGATGGGATTGGATGGGAGTGAGATGGGATGGGAGAGAGATGGGATGGGAGTGAGATGGGATTGGATGGGAGTGAGATGGGATGGGAGAGAGATGGGATGGGAGTGAGATGGGTGGGAGTGAGATGGGATGGGAGTGAGATGGGATGAGAGTGAGATGGGATGGGAGAGAGATGGGATGGGAGTGAGATGGGGATGGGAGTGAGATGGGATGGGAGTGAGATGGGTGGGAGTGAGATTGGATGATAGTGAGATGGGATGGGATTGAGATGGGATGTGAGTGAGATGGGATGGGATGGGAGTGAGATGGGGATGGGAGTGAGATGGGATGAGAGTGAGATGGGATGGGAGTGAGATGGGATTGGATGGGAGTGAGATGGGATGGGAGAGAGATGGGATGGGAGTGAGATGGGATGGATGGGAGTGAGATGGGATGGGAGTGAGATGGGATGGGAGTGAGATGGGATGGGATGGGAGTGAGATGGAGATGGGAGTGAGATTGGGATGGGAGTGAGATTGGATGGGAGTGAGATGGGATGGGAGTGAGATGGGATGGGAGTGAGATGGGATGGCAGTGAGATGGGATGGGATGGGATGGGAGTGAGATGGGATTGGAGTGAGATGAGATGGGAGTGATATGGGATGGGAGTGAGATGGGATGGGATTGAGTTGGATGGGATGGGAGTGAGATGGAGATGGGAGTGAGATTGGGATGGGAGTGAGATGGGATGGGATTGAGATGGGATGGGAGTGAGATGGGATGGGATGGGAGTGAGATGGAGATGGGAGTGAGGTTGGGATGGGAGTGAGATGGGATTGGAGTGAGATGGGATGGGAGTGAGATGGGATGGGAGTGAGATGGATTGGGATGGGAGTGAGATGGAGATGGGAGTGAGATTGGGATGGGAGTGAGATGGGATTGGAGTGAGATGGGATGGGAGTGAGATGGGTTGGGAGTGAGATTGGATGATATTGAGATGGGATGGGATTGAGATGGGATGGGAGTGAGATGGGATGGGATGGGAGTGAGATGGAGATGGGAGTGAGATGGGATGGGAGTGAGATGGGATTGGAGTGAGATGGGATGGGAGTGAGATGGGATGGGAGTGAGATGGGATTGGATGGGAGTGAGATGGGATGGGAGAGAGATGGGATGGGAGTGAGATGGGATGGGAGTGAGATGGGATGAGAGTGAGATGGGGATGGGAGAGAGATGGGATGGGAGTGAGATGGGATTGGATGGGAGTGAGATGGGATGGGAGAGAGATGGGATGGGAGTGAGATGGGATTGGATGGGAGTGAGATGGGATGGGAGTGAGATGAGATGGGAGTGAGATGAGGATGGGAGTGAGATGGGATGGGAGTGATATGGATGGGAGTGAGATGGGGATGGGAGTGAGATGGGATGTGAGTGAGATGGGATGTGAGTGAGATGGGGATGGGAGTGAGATGGGATGGGAGTGAGATGGGGATGGGAGTGAAATGGGATGAGAGTGAGATGGGATGGGAGTGAGATGGGATTGGATGGGAGTGAGATGGGATGGGAGAGATATGGGATGGGAGTGAGATGGGATTGGATGGGAGTGAGATGGGATGGGAGTGAGATGGGATTGAGGAGATGGGAGTGAGATGGGATGGGAGTGATATGGGATGGGAGTGAGATGGGGATGGGAGTGAAATGGGATGAGAGTGAGATGGGATGGGAGTGAGATGGGATTGGATGGGAGTGAGATGGGATGGGAGAGAGATGGGATGGGAGTGAGATGGGATTGGATGGGAGTGAGATGGGATGGGAGAGAGATGGGATGGGAGTGAGATGGGTTGGGAGTGAGATGGGATGGGAGTGAGATGGGATGAGAGTGAGATGCGGATGGGAGAGAGATGGGATGGGAGTGAGATGGGGATGGGAGTGAGATGGGATGGGAGTGAGATGGGTTGGGAGTGAGATTGGATGATAGTGAGATGGGATGGGATTGAGATGGGATGTGAGTGAGATGGGATGGGATGGGAGTGAGATGGGGATGGGAGTGAAATGGGATGAGAGTGAGATGGGATGGGAGTGAGATGGGATTGGATGGGAGTGAGATGGGATGGGAGAGAGATGGGATGGGAGTGAGATGGGATGGATGGGAGTGAGATGGGATGGGAGTGAGATGGGATTGGATGGGAGTGAGATGGGATGGGAGTGATATGGGATGGGAGTGAGATGGGGATGGGAGTGAAATGGGATGAGAGTGAGATGGGATGGGAGTGAGATGGGATTGGATGGGAGTGAGATGGGATGGGAGAGAGATCTGATGGGAGTGAGATGGGATTGGATGGGAGTGAGATGGGATGGGAGAGAGATGGGATGGGAGTGAGATGGGTTGGGAGTGAGATGGGATGGGAGTGAGATGGGATGAGAGTGAGATGTGGATGGGAGAGAGATGGGATGGGAGTGAGATGGGGATGGGAGTGAGATGGGATGGGAGTGAGATGGGTTGGGAGTGAGATTGGATGATAGTGAGATGGGATGGGATTGAGATGGGATGGGAGTGAGATGGGATGGGATGGGAGTGAGATGGAGATGGGAGTGAGATTGGGATGGGAGTGAGATGGGATTGGAGTGAGATGGGATGGGAGTGAGATGGGATGGGAGTGAGATTGGATGATAGTGAGATGGGATGGGAGTGAGATGGGATGGGAGTGAGATGGGATGGGATGGGAGTGAGATGGAGATGGGAGTGAGATGGGATGGGAGTGAGATGGGATTGGAGTGAGATGGGATGGGAGTGAGATGGGATGGGAGTGAGATGGGATTGGATGGGAGTGAGATGGGATGGGAGTGCGCTGGGCTGGGCGTGAGCTGGGCTGGGCGTGCGCTGGGATGGCGTGCGCTGGGCTGGTGCGCTGGGCTGGGCGTGCGCTGGGCTGGGCGTGCGCTGGGCTGGGCGTGCGCTGGGCTGGGCGTGCGCTGGGCTGGGCGTGCGCTGGGCTGGGCGTGCGCTGGGCTGGGCGTGCGCTGGGCTGGGCGTGCGCTGGGCTGGGCGTGCGCTGGGCTGGGCGTGGCTGGGCGTGCGCTGGGCTGGGCGTGCGCTGGGCGTGCGCTGGGCTGGGCGTGCGCTGGGCTGGGCGTGCGCTGGGCTGGGCGTGCGCTGGGCTGGGCGTGCGCTGGGCTGGGCGTGCGCTGGGCTGGGCGTGCGCTGGGGCTGGGCGTGCGCTGGGCTGGGCGTGCGCTGGGCTGGGCGTGCGCTGGGCTGGGCGTGCGCTGGGCTGGGCGTGCGCTGGGCTGGGCGTGCGCTGGGCTGGGCGTGCGCTGGGCTGGGCGTGCGCTGGGCTGGGCGTGCGCTGGGCTGGGCGTGCGCTGGGCTGGGCGTGCGCTGGGCTGGGCGTGCGCTGGGCTGGCGTGCGCTGGGCTGGGCGTGCGCTGGGCTGGGCGTGCGCTGGGCTGGGCGTGCGCTGGGCTGGGCGTGCGCTGGGCTGGGCGTGCGCTGGGCTGGGCGTGCGCTGGGCTGGGCGTGCGCTGGGCTGGGCGTGCGCTGGGCTGGGCGTGCGCTGGGCTGGGCGTGCGCTGGGCTGGGCGTGCGCTGGGCTGGGCGTGCGCTGGGCTGGGCGTGCGCTGGGCTGGGCGTGCGCTGGGCTGGGCGTGCGCTGGGCTGGGCGTGCGCTGGGCTGGGCGTGCGCTGGGCTGGGCGTGCGCTGGGCTGGGCGTGCGCTGGGCTGGGCGCTGGGCTGGGCGTGCGCTGGGCTGGGCGTGCGCTGGGCTGGGCGTGCGCTGGGCTGGGCGTGCGCTGGGCTGGGCGTGCGCTGGGCTGGGCGTGCGCTGGGCTGGGCGTGCGCTGGGCTGGGCGTGCGCTGGGCTGGGCGTGCGCTGGGCTGGGCGTGCGCTGGGCTGGGCGTGCGCTGGGCTGGGCGTGCGCTGGGCTGGGCGTGCGCTGGGCTGGGCGTGCGCTGGGCTGGGCGTGCGCTGGGCTGGGCGTGCGCTGGGCTGGGCGTGCGCTGGGCTGGGCGTGCGCTGGGCTGGGCGTGCGCTGGGCTGGGCGTGCGCTGGGCTGGGCGTGCGCTGGGCTGGGCGTGCGCTGGGCTGGGCGTGCGCTGGGCTGGGCGTGCGCTGGGCTGGGCGTGCGCTGGGCTGGGCGTGCGCTGGGCTGGGCGTGCGCTGGGCTGGGCGTGCGCTGGGCTGGGCGTGCGCTGGGCTGGGCGTGCGCTGGGCTGGGCGTGCGCTGGGCTGGGCGTGCGCTGGGCTGGCGTGCGCTGGGCTGGGCGTGCGCTGGGCTGGGCGTGCGCTGGGCTGGGCGTGCGCTGGGCTGGGCGTGCGCTGGGCTGGGCGTGCGCTGGGCTGGGCGTGCGCTGGGCTGGGCGTGCGCTGGGCTGGGCGTGCGCTGGGCTGGGCGTGCGCTGGGCTGGGCGTGCGCTGGGCTGGGCGTGCGCTGGGCTGGCGTGCGCTGGGCTGGGCGTGCGCTGGGCTGGGCGTGCGCTGGGCTGGGCGTGCGCTGGGCTGGGCGTGCGCTGGGCTGGGCGTGCGCTGGGCTGGGCGTGCGCTGGGCTGGGCGTGCGCTGGGCTGGGCGTGCGCTGGGCTGGGCGTGCGCTGGGCTGGGCGTGCGCTGGGCTGGGCGTGCGCTGGGCTGGGCTGGGCGTGCGCTGGGCTGGGCGTGCGCTGGGCTGGGCGTGCGCTGGGCTGGGCGTGCGCTGGGCTGGGCGTGCGCTGGGCTGGGCGTGCGCTGGGCTGGGCGTGCGCTGGGCTGGGCGTGCGCTGGGCTGGGCGTGCGCTGGGCTGGGCGTGCGCTGGGCTGGGCGTGCGCTGGGCTGGGCGTGCGCTGGGCTGGGCGTGCGCTGGGCTGGGCGTGCGCTGGGCTGGGCGTGCGCTGGGCTGGGCGTGCGCTGGGCTGGGCGTGCGCTGGGCTGGGCGTGCGCTGGGCTGGGCGTGCGCTGGGCTGGGCGTGCGCTGGGCTGGGCGTGCGCTGGGCTGGGCGTGCGCTGGGCTGGGCGTGCGCTGGGCTGGGCGTGCGCTGGGCTGGGCGTGCGCTGGGCTGGGCGTGCGCTGGGCTGGGCGTGCGCTGGGCTGGGCGTGCGCTGGGCTGGGCGTGCGCTGGGCTGGGCGTGCGCTGGGCTGGGCGTGCGCTGGGCTGGGCGTGCGCTGGGCTGGGCGTGCGCTGGGCTGGGCTGGCGTGCGCTGGGCTGGGCGTGCGCTGGGCTGGGCGTGCGCTGGGCTGGGCGTGCGCTGGGCTGGGCGTGCGCTGGGCTGGGCGTGCGCTGGGCTGGGCGTGCGCTGGGCTGGGCGTGCGCTGGGCTGGGCGTGCGCTGGGCTGGGCTGGGCGTGCGCTGGGCTGGGCGTGCGCTGGGCTGGGCGTGCGCTGGGCTGGGCGTGCGCTGGGCTGGGCGTGCGCTGGGCTGGGCGTGCGCTGGGCTGGGCGTGCGCTGGGCTGGGCGTGCGCTGGGCTGGGCGTGCGCTGGGCTGGCGTGCGCTGGGCTGGCGTGCGCTGGGCTGGGCGTGCGCTGGGCTGGGCGTGCGCTGGGCTGGGCGTGCGCTGGGCTGGGCGTGCGCTGGGCTGGGCGTGCGCTGGGCTGGGCGTGCGCTGGGCTGGGCGTGCGCTGGGCTGGGCGTGCGCTGGGCTGGCTGGGCGTGCGCTGGGCTGGGCGTGCGCTGGGCTGGGCGTGCGCTGGGCTGGGCGTGCGCTGGGCTGGGCGTGCGCTGGGCTGGGCGTGCGCTGGGCTGGGCGTGCGCTGGGCTGGGCGTGCGCTGGGCTGGGCGTGCGCTGGGCTGGGCGTGCGCTGGGCTGGGCGTGCGCTGGGCTGGGCGTGCGCTGGGCTGGGCGTGCGCTGGGCTGGGCGTGCGCTGGGCTGGGCGTGCGCTGGGCTGGGCGTGCGCTGGGCTGGGCGTGCGCTGGGCTGGGCGTGCGCTGGGCTGGGCGTGCGCTGGGCTGGGCGTGCGCTGGGCTGGGCGTGCGCTGGGCTGGGCGTGCGCTGGGCTGGGCGTGCGCTGGGCTGGGCGTGCGCTGGGCTGGGCGTGCGCTGGGCTGGGCGTGCGCTGGGCTGGGCGTGCGCTGGGCTGGGCGTGCGCTGGGCTGGGCGTGCGCTGGGCTGGGCGTGCGCTGGGCTGGGCGTGCGCTGGGCTGGGCGTGCGCTGGGCTGGGCGTGCGCTGGGCTGGGCGTGCGCTGGGCTGGGCGTGCGCTGGGCTGGGCGTGCGCTGGGCTGGGCGTGCGCTGGGCTGGGCGTGCGCTGGGCTGGGCGTGCGCTGGGCTGGGCGTGCGCTGGGCTGGGCGTGCGCTGGGCTGGGCGTGCGCTGGGCTGGGCGTGCGCTGGGCTGGGCGTGCGCTGGGCTGGGCGTGCGCTGGGCTGGCTGGGCGTGCGCTGGGCTGGGCGTGCGCTGGGCTGGGCGTGCGCTGGGCTGGGCGTGCGCTGGGCTGGGCGTGCGCTGGGCTGGGCGTGCGCTGGGCTGGGCGTGCGCTGGGCTGGGCGTGCGCTGGGCTGGGCGTGCGCTGGGCTGGGCGTGCGCTGGGCTGGGCGTGCGCTGGGCTGGGCGTGCGCTGGGCTGGCGTGCGCTGGGCTGGGCGCTGGGCTGGGCGTGCGCTGGGCTGGGCGTGCGCTGGGCTGGGCGTGCGCTGGGCTGGGCGTGCGCTGGGCTGGGCGTGCGCTGGGCTGGGCGTGCGCTGGGCTGGGCGTGCGCTGGGGCTGGGCGTGCGCTGGGCTGGGCGTGCGCTGGGCTGGGCGTGCGCTGGGCTGGGCGTGCGCTGGGCTGGGCGTGCGCTGGGCTGGGCGTGCGCTGGGCTGGGCGTGCGCTGGGCTGGGCGTGCGCTGGGCTGGGCGTGCGCTGGCTGGGCTGGGCGTGCGCTGGGCTGGGCGTGCGCTGGGCTGGGCGTGCGCTGGGCTGGGCGTGCGCTGGGCTGGGCGTGCGCTGGGCTGGGCGTGCGCTGGGCTGGGCTGGGCGTGCGCTGGGCTGGGCGTGCGCTGGGCTGGGCGTGCGCTGGGCTGGGCGTGCGCTGGGCTGGGCGTGCGCTGGGCTGGGCGTGCGCTGGGCTGGGCGTGCGCTGGGCTGGGCGTGCGCTGGGCTGGGCGTGCGCTGGGCTGGGCGTGCGCTGGGCTGGGCGTGCGCTGGGCTGGGCGTGCGCTGGGCTGGGCGTGCGCTGGGCTGGGCGTGCGCTGGGCTGGGCGTGCGCTGGGCTGGGCGTGCGCTGGGCTGGGCGTGCGCTGGGCGTGCGCTGGGCTGGGCGTGCGCTGGGCTGGGCGTGCGCTGGGCTGGGCGTGCGCTGGGCTGGGCGTGCGCTGGGCTGGGCGTGCGCTGGGCTGGCGTGCGCTGGGCTGGGCGTGCGCTGGGCTGGGCGTGCGCTGGGCTGGGCGTGCGCTGGGCTGGGCGTGCGCTGGGCTGGGCGTGCGCTGGGCTGGGCGTGCGCTGGGCTGGGCGTGCGCTGGGCTGGGCGTGCGCTGGGCTGGGCGTGCGCTGGGCTGGGCGTGCGCTGGGCTGGGCGTGCGCTGGGCTGGGCGTGCGCTGGGCTGGGCGTGCGCTGGGCTGGGCGTGCGCTGGGCTGGGCGTGCGCTGGGCTGGCTGGCTGGGCGTGCGCTGGGCTGGGCGTGCGCTGGGCTGGGCGTGCGCTGGGCTGGGCGTGCGCTGGGCTGGGCGTGCGCTGGGCTGGGCGTGCGCTGGGCTGGCGTGCGCTGGGCTGGGCGTGCGCTGGGCTGGGCGTGCGCTGGGCTGGGCGTGCGCTGGGCTGGGCGTGCGCTGGGCTGGGCGTGCGCTGGGCTGGGCGTGCGCTGGGCTGGGCGTGCGCTGGGCTGGGCGTGCGCTGGGCTGGGCGTGCGCTGGGCTGGGCGTGCGCTGGGCTGGGCGTGCGCTGGGCTGGGCGTGCGCTGGGCTGGGCGTGCGCTGGGCTGGGCGTGCGCTGGGCTGGGCGTGCGCTGGGCTGGGCGTGCGCTGGGCTGGGCGTGCGCTGGGCTGGCGTGCGCTGGGCTGGGCGTGCGCTGGGCTGGGCGTGCGCTGGGCTGGGCGTGCGCTGGGCTGGGCGTGCGCTGGGCTGGGCGTGCGCTGGGCTGGGCGTGCGCTGGCTGGGCTGGGCTGGGCGTGCGCTGGGCTGGGCGTGCGCTGGGCTGGGCGTGCGCTGGGCTGGGCGTGCGCTGGGCTGGGCGTGCGCTGGGCTGGGCGTGCGCTGGGCTGGGCGTGCGCTGGGCTGGGCGTGCGCTGGGCTGGGCGTGCGCTGGGCTGGGCGTGCGCTGGGCTGGGCGTGCGCTGGGCTGGGCGTGCGCTGGGGCTGGGCGTGCGCTGGGCTGGGCGTGCGCTGGGCTGGGCGTGCGCTGGGCTGGGCGTGCGCTGGGCTGGGCGTGCGCTGGGCTGGGCGTGCGCTGGGCTGGGCGTGCGCTGGGCTGGGCGTGCGCTGGGCTGGGCGTGCGCTGGGCTGGGCGTGCGCTGGGCTGGGCGTGCGCTGGGCTGGGCGTGCGCTGGGCTGGGCGTGCGCTGGGCTGGGCGTGCGCTGGGCTGGGCGTGCGCTGGGCTGGGCGTGCGCTGGGCTGGGCGTGCGCTGGGCTGGGCGTGCGCTGGGCTGGGCGTGCGCTGGGCTGGGCGTGCGCTGGGCTGGGCGTGCGCTGGGCTGGGCGTGCGCTGGGCTGGGCGTGCGCTGGGCTGGGCGTGCGCTGGGCTGGGCGTGCGCTGGGCTGGGCGTGCGCTGGGCTGGGCGTGCGCTGGGCTGGGCGTGCGCTGGGGCTGGGCGTGCGCTGGGCTGGGCGTGCGCTGGGCTGGGCGTGCGCTGGGCTGGGCGTGCGCTGGGCTGGGCGTGCGCTGGGCTGGGCGTGCGCTGGGCTGGGCGTGCGCTGGGCTGGGCGTGCGCTGGGCTGGGCGTGCGCTGGGCTGGGCGTGCGCTGGGCTGGCTGGGCGTGCGCTGGGCTGGGCGTGCGCTGGGCTGGGCGTGCGCTGGGCTGGGCGTGCGCTGGGCTGGGCGTGCGCTGGGCTGGGCGTGCGCTGGGCTGGGCGTGCGCTGGGCTGGGCGTGCGCTGGGCTGGGCGTGCGCTGGGCTGGGCGTGCGCTGGGCTGGGCGTGCGCTGGGCTGGGCGTGCGCTGGGCTGGGCGTGCGCTGGGCTGGGCGTGCGCTGGGCTGGGCGTGCGCTGGGCTGGGCGTGCGCTGGGCTGGGCGTGCGCTGGGCTGGGCGTGCGCTGGGCTGGGCGTGCGCTGGGCTGGGCGTGCGCTGGGCTGGGCGTGCGCTGGGCTGGGCGTGCGCTGGGCTGGGCGTGCGCTGGGCTGGGCGTGCGCTGGGCTGGGCGTGCGCTGGGCTGGGCGTGCGCTGGGCTGGGCTGCGTGCGCTGGGCTGGGCGTGCGCTGGGCTGGGCGTGCGCTGGGCTGGGCGTGCGCTGGGCTGGGCGTGCGCTGGGCTGGGCGTGCGCTGGGCTGGGCGTGCGCTGGGCTGGGCGTGCGCTGGGCTGGGCGTGCGCTGGGCTGGGCGTGCGCTGGGCTGGGCGTGCGCTGGGCTGGGCGTGCGCTGGGCTGGGCGTGCGCTGGGCTGGGCGTGCGCTGGGCTGGGCGTGCGCTGGGCTGGGCGTGCGCTGGGCTGGGCGTGCGCTGGGCTGGGCGTGCGCTGGGCTGGGCGTGCGCTGGGCTGGGCGTGCGCTGGGCTGGGCGTGCGCTGGGCTGGGCGTGCGCTGGGCTGGGCGTGCGCTGGGCTGGGCGTGCGCTGGGCTGGGCGTGCGCTGGGCTGGGCGTGCGCTGGGCTGGGCGTGCGCTGGGCTGGGCGTGCGCTGGGCTGGGCGTGCGCTGGGCTGGGCGTGCGCTGGGCTGGGCGTGCGCTGGGCTGGGCGTGCGCTGGGCTGGGCGTGCGCTGGGCTGGGCGTGCGCTGGGCTGGGCGTGCGCTGGGCTGGGCGTGCGCTGGGCTGGGCGTGCGCTGGGCTGGGCGTGCGCTGGGCTGGGCGTGCGCTGGGCTGGGCGTGCGCTGGGCTGGGCGTGCGCTGGGCTGGGCGTGCGCTGGGCTGGGCGTGCGCTGGGCTGGCGTGCGCTGGGCTGGCGTGCGCTGGGCTGGGCGTGCGCTGGGCTGGGCTGGGCGTGCGCTGGGGCTGGGCGTGCGCTGGGCTGGGCGTGCGCTGGGCTGGGCGTGCGCTGGGCTGGGCGTGCGCTGGGCTGGGCGTGCGCTGGGCTGGGCGTGCGCTGGGCTGGGCGTGCGCTGGGCTGGGCGTGCGCTGGGCTGGGCGTGCGCTGGGCTGGGCGTGCGCTGGGCTGGGCGTGCGCTGGGCTGGGCGTGCGCTGGGCTGGGCGTGCGCTGGGCTGGGCGTGCGCTGGGCTGGGCGTGCGCTGGGCTGGGCGTGCGCTGGGCTGGGCGTGCGCTGGGCTGGGCGTGCGCTGGGCTGGGCGTGCGCTGGGCTGGGCGTGCGCTGGGCTGGGCGTGCGCTGGGCTGGGCGTGCGCTGGGCTGGGCGTGCGCTGGGCTGGGCGTGCGCTGGGCTGGGCGTGCGCTGGGCTGGGCGTGCGCTGGGCTGGGCGTGCGCTGGGCTGGGCGTGCGCTGGGCTGGGCGTGCGCTGGGCTGGGCGTGCGCTGGGCTGGGCGTGCGCTGGGCTGGGCGTGCGCTGGGCTGGGCGTGCGCTGGGCTGGGCGTGCGCTGGGCTGGGCGTGCGCTGGGCTGGGCGTGCGCTGGGCTGGGCGTGCGCTGGGCTGGGCGTGCGCTGGGCTGGGCGTGCGCTGGGCTGGGCGTGCGCTGGGCTGGGCGTGCGCTGGGCTGGGCGTGCGCTGGGCTGGGCGTGCGCTGGGCTGGCGTGCGCTGGGCTGGGCGTGCGCTGGGCTGGGCGTGCGCTGGGCTGGGCGTGCGCTGGGCTGGGCGTGCGCTGGGCTGGGCGTGCGCTGGGCTGGGCGTGCGCTGGGCTGGGCGTGCGCTGGGCTGGCTGGGCGTGCGCTGGGCTGGGCGTGCGCTGGGCTGGGCGTGCGCTGGGCTGGGCTGGGCGTGCGCTGGGCTGGGCGTGCGCTGGGCTGGGCGTGCGCTGGGCTGGGCGTGCGCTGGGCGTGCGCTGGGCTGGGCGTGCGCTGGGCTGGGCGTGCGCTGGGCTGGCGTGCGCTGGGCTGGGCGTGCGCTGGGCTGGGCGTGCGCTGGGCTGGGCGTGCGCTGGGCTGGGCGTGCGCTGGGCTGGCTGGGCGTGCGCTGGGCTGGGCGTGCGCTGGGCTGGGCGTGCGCTGGGCTGGGCGTGCGCTGGGCTGGGCGTGCGCTGGGCTGGGCGTGCGCTGGGCTGGGCGTGCGCTGGGCTGGGCGTGCGCTGGGCTGGGCGTGCGCTGGGCTGGGCGTGCGCTGGGCTGGGCGTGCGCTGGGCTGGGCGTGCGCTGGGCTGGGCGTGCGCTGGGCTGGGCGTGCGCTGGGCTGGGCGTGCGCTGGGCTGGGCGTGCGCTGGGCTGGGCGTGCGCTGGGCTGGGCGTGCGCTGGGCTGGGCGTGCGCTGGGCTGGGCGTGCGCTGGGCTGGGCGTGCGCTGGGCTGGGCGTGCGCTGGGCTGGGCGTGCGCTGGGCTGGGCGTGCGCTGGGCTGGGCGTGCGCTGGGCTGGGCGTGCGCTGGGCTGGGCGTGCGCTGGGCTGGGCGTGCGCTGGGCTGGGCGTGCGCTGGGCTGGGCGTGCGCTGGGCTGGGCGTGCGCTGGGCTGGGCGTGCGCTGGGCTGGGCGTGCGCTGGGCTGGGCGTGCGCTGGGCTGGGCGTGCGCTGGGCTGGGCGTGCGCTGGGCTGGGCGTGCGCTGGGCTGGGCGTGCGCTGGGCTGGGCGTGCGCTGGGCTGGGCGTGCGCTGGGCTGGGCGTGCGCTGGGCTGGGCGTGCGCTGGGCTGGGCGTGCGCTGGGCTGGGCGTGCGCTGGGCTGGGCGTGCGCTGGGCTGGGCGTGCGCTGGGCTGGGCGTGCGCTGGGCTGGCTGGGCGTGCGCTGGGCTGGGCGTGCGCTGGGCTGGGCGTGCGCTGGGCTGGGCGTGCGCTGGGCTGGGCGTGCGCTGGGCTGGGCGTGCGCTGGGCTGGGCGTGCGCTGGGCTGGGCGTGCGCTGGGCTGGGCGTGCGCTGGGCTGGGCGTGCGCTGGGCTGGCGTGCGCTGGGCTGGGCGTGCGCTGGGCTGGGCGTGCGCTGGGCTGGGCGTGCGCTGGCTGGGCTGGGCGTGCGCTGGGCTGGGCGTGCGCTGGGCTGGGCGTGCGCTGGGCTGGGCGTGCGCTGGGCTTGGCTGGGCGTGCGCTGGGCTGGGCGCGCGCTGGGCTGGGCGTAGCGCTGGCTGGGTGGCTGTGGCTTGGCGCTGACGGAGATTGGGCTGGGCGTGCGATGGGTGGGCGTGAGCTGTGGCTGAGAGTGCGACTGGGGACTGGGAGAGCGATGTGGACTGGGCGTATGCAGAGTGGGGCTGGGCGTGAGATGGGTGGGAGTGAGATGGGATGAGAGTGAGATGGGATGGGATTGAGATGGGATGGGAGTGAGATGGGATGGGATGGGAGTGAGATGGGATGGGAGTGAGATGGGATGGGAGTGAGATGGGATTGGAGTGAGATGGGATGGGAGTGAGATGGGATGGGAGTGAGATGGGATGGGATGGGATGGGAGTGAGATGGAGATGGGAGTGAGATTGGGATGGGAGTGAGATGGGATGGGAGAGAGATGGGATGGAGTCATATGGGGATGGGAGTAAGATGGGATGGGAGTGAGATGGGATGGGAGTGAGATGGGATGGGAGTGAGATGGGATGAGAGTGAGATGGGATGGGAGAGAGATGGGATGGGAGTGAGATGGGATTGGATGGGAGTGAGATGGGATGGGAGAGAGATGGGATGGATGGGAGTGAGATGGGATGGGAGTGAGATGGGATTGGATGGGAGTGAGATGGGATGGAGAGAGATGGGATGGGAGTGAGATGGGATTGATGGAGTGAGATGGGATGGGAGTGAGATGGGATGGGAGTGAGATGGGGATGGGAGTGAGATGGGATGGGAGTGAGATGGGATGGGAGTGAGATGGGATGGGAGTGAGATGGGATGAGAGTGAGATGGGATGGGAGTGAGATGGGTTGGATGGGAGTGAGATGGGATGGGAGAGGGATGGGAGTGAGATGGGATGGGAGTGAGATGGGATGGGAGTGAGATGGGATGGGAGTGAGATGGGATGGGATGGGAGTGAGATGGGATGGGAGTGAGATTGGGATGGGAGTGAGATGGGATTGGATGGGAGTGAGATGGGATGGGAGTGAGATGGGATGGGAGTGAGATGGGGATGGGAGAGAGATGGGATGGATGGGAGTGAGATGGGATGGGAGTGAGATGGGATGGGAGTGAGATGGGATGGGAGTGAGATGGGATGGGAGTGAGATGGGATGGGAGAGAGATGGGATGGGAGTGAGATGGGATTGGATGGGAGTGAGATGGGATGGGAGTGAGATGGGATGGGAGTGAGATGGGATGGGAGTGAGATGGGATGGGAGTGAGATGGGATGGGAGTGAGATGGGATGGGAGTGAGATGGGATGAGAGTGAGATGGGATGGGAGTGAGATGGGTTGGATGGGAGTGAGATGGGATGGGAGAGGGATGGGAGTGAGATTGGGATGGGAGTGAGATGGGATGGGAGTGAGATGGGATGGGAGTGAGATGGGATGGGATGGGAGTGAGATGGAGATGGGAGTGAGATGGGATGGGAGTGAGATGGGATTGGAGTGAGATGGGATGGGAGTGAGATGGGATGGGAGTGAGATGGGATGGGAGTGAGATGGGATGAGAGTGAGATGGGATGGGAGAGAGATGGGATGGGAGTGAGATGGGATTGGATGGGAGTGAGATGGGATGGGAGAGAGATGGGATGGGAGTGAGATGGGATTGGATGGGAGTGAGATGGGATGGGAGTGAGATTGGGATGGGAGTGAGATGGGATGGGAGTGAGATGGGATGGGAGTGAGATGGAGATGGGAGTGAGATGGGATGGGAGTGAGATGGGATGGGAGTGAGATGGGATTGGAGTGAGATGGGATGGGAGTGAGATGGGATGGGAGTGAGATGGGATGGGATGGGAGTGAGATGGGATGGGAGTGAGATGGGATGGGAGTGAGATGGGATGGGAGTGAGATGGGATGGGAGTGAGATGGGATGGGAGTGAGATGGGATGGGAGTGAGATGGGATGGGAGTGAGATGGGATGGGAGTGAGATGGGATGGGAGTGAGATGGGATGAGAGTGAGTGGGATGGGATGGGAGTGAGATGGGATGGGAGTGAGATGGGATGGGAGTGAGATGGGATGGGAGTGAGATGGGATGGAGTGAGATGGGATGGGAGTGAGATGGGATGGGAGAGAGATGGGATGGGAGTGAGATGGGATGGGAGTGAGATGGGATGGGAGTGAGATGGGATGGGAGTGAGATGGGATGGGAGTGAGATGGGATGGGAGTGAGATGGGGATGGGAGAGAGATGGGATGAGAGTGAGATGGGGATGGGAGAGAGATGGGATGGGAGTGAGATGGGATTGGATGGGAGTGAGATGGGATGGAGAGAGATGGGATGGGAGTGAGATGGGATGGATGGGAGTGAGATGGATGGGAGTGAGATGGGATGGGAGTGAGATGGGATGGGAGTGAGATGGGATGGGAGTGAGATGGAGATGGGAGTGAGATGGGACGGGAGTGAGATGGGATGGGAGTGAGATGGGATTGGAGTGAGATGGGATTGGAGTGAGATGGGATGGGAGTGAGATGGGATGGGAGTGAGATGGGATGGGATGGAAGTGAGATGGAGATGGGAGTGAGATTGGGATGGGAGTGAGATGGGATGGGAGTGAGATGGGATGAGAGTGAGATGGGGATGGGAGAGAGATGGGATGGGAGTTAGATGGGGATGGGAGTGAGATGGGTTGGGAGTGAGATTGGATGATAGTGAGATGGGATGGGATTGAGATGGGATGGGAGTGAGATGGGATGGGATGGGAGTGAGATGGAAATGGGAGTGAGATTGGGATGGGAGTGAGATGGGATTGGAGTGAGATGGGATGGGAGTGAGATGGGATGGGAGTGAGATGGGATGGGATGGGATGGGAGTGAGATGGAGATGGGAGTGAGATTGGGATGGGAGTGAGATGGGATGGGAGACAGATGGGATGGGAGTCTCACTCCCACTGGGGATGGGAGTAAGATGGGATGGGAGTGAGATGGGGATGGGAGTGAGATGGGATGGGAGTGAGATGGGGTGAGAGTGAGATGGGGATGGGAGAGAGATGGGATGGGAGTGAGATGGGATTGGATGGGAGTGAGATGGGATTGGAGAGAGATGGGATGGGAGTGAGATGGGATTGGATGGGAGTGAGATGGGATGGGAGTGAGATGGGATGGGAAACACACTCCCACTGGGGATGGAAGTGAGATGGGATGGGAGTGAGATGGGGATGGGAGTGAGATGGGATGAGAGTGAGATGGGAAGGGAGTGAGATGGGATGGGAGTGAAATGGGGATGGGAGAGAGATGGGATGAGACTGAGATGGGGACGGGAGAGAGATGGGATGGGAGTTAGATGGGATTGGATGGGAGTGAGATGGGATGGAAGAGAGATATGATGGGAGTGAGATGGGATTGGATGGGAGTGAGATGGTGATGGGAGTGAGATTGGGATGGGAGTGAGATGGGATGGGAGTGAGATGGAGATGGGAGTGAGATGGGACGGGAGTGAGATGGGATGGGAGTGAGATGGGATTGGAGTGAGATGGGATGGGACTGAGATGGGATGGGAGTGAGATGGGATGGGATGGGAGTGAGATGGAGATGGGAGTGAGATTGGGATGGGAGTGAGATGGGATGGGAGTGAGATGGGATGGGAGTCAGATGGGATGGGAAACTCACTCCACTGGGGATGGAAGTGAGATGGGATGGGAGTGAGATGGGGATGGGAGTGAGATGGGATGGGAGTGAGATGGGAAGGGAGTGAGATGGGTTGGGAGTGAAATGGGATGGGAGTGAGATTGGATGAGAGTGAGATGGGATGGGAGAGAGATGGGATGGGAGTGAGATGATTTGGGAGTGAGATGGGATGGGAGTGAGACTTGATGAGAGTGAGATGGGGATGGGAGAGAGATGGGATGGGAGTGAGATGGGATTGGATGGGAGTGAGATGGGATGGAAGAGAGATAGGATGGGAGTGAGATGGGATTGGATGGGAGTGAGATGGTGATGGGAGTGAGATGGGATGGGAGTGAGATGGGGATGGGAGTGAGATGGGATGGGAGTCAGATGGGATGGGAAACTCACTCCCACTGGGGATGGAAGTGAGATGGGATGGGAGTGAGATGGGGATGGGAGTGAGATGGGATGGGAGTGAGATGGGAAGGGAGTGAGATGGGTTGGGAGTGAGATGGGATGGGAATGAGATTGGATGAGAGTGAGATGGGGATGGGAGAGAGATGGGATGGGAGTGAGATGGGTTGGGAGTGAGATGGGATGGGAGTGAGATTGGATGAGAGTGAGATGGGGATGGGAGAGAGATGGGATGGGAGTGAGATGGGGATGGGAGTGAGATGGGATGGGAGTGAGATGGGTTGGGAGTGAGATTGGGATGGGAGTGAGATGGGATGGGATTGAGATGGGATGGGAGTGAGATGGGATGGGATGGGAGTGAGATGGAGATGGGAGTGAGATTGGGATGGGAGTGAGATGGGATTGGAGTGAGATGGGATGGGACTGAGATGGGATGGGAGTGAGATGGGATGGGAGTGATATGGGATGGAAGTGAGATGGGATGGGAGTGAGTTGGGATGGGATGGGAGTGAGATGGAGATGGGAGTGAGATTGGGATGGGAGTGAGATGGGATGGGATTGAGATGGGATGGGAGTGAGATGGGATGGGATGGGAGTGAGATGGAGATGGGAGTGAGATTGGGATGGGAGAGAGATGGGATGGGAGTGAGATGGGATTGGATGGGAGTGAGATGGGATGGGAGAGAGATGGGATTGGATGGGAGTAAGATGGGATGGGAGTGAGATGGGGATGGGAGTGAGATGGGATGGGAGTGAGATGGGGTGAGAGTGAGATGGGGATGGGAGAGAGATGGGATGGGAGTGAGATGGGATTGGATTGGAGTGAGATGGGATGGGAGAGAGATGGGATTGGATGGGAGTGAGATGGGATGGGAGTGAGATGGGATTGGATGGGAGTGAGATGGGATGGGAGAGAGATGGGATTGGATGGGAGTGAGATGGGATGGGAGAGAGATGGGATGGGACTGAGATGGGATGGGAGTGAGATGGGATTGCTGGGAATGAGATGGGATTGGAGAGAGATGGGATGGGAGTGAGATGGGATTGGATGGGAGTGAGATGGGATGGGAGTGAGATGGGGATGGGAGTGAGATGGGATATGAGTGAGATGGGATGGGAATCAGATGGGATGGGAAACTCACTCCCACTGGGGATGGAAGTGAGATTGGATGGGAGTGAGATGGGGATGGGAGTGAGATGGGATGGGAGTGAGATGGGAAGGGAGTGAGATGGGTTGGGAGTGAGATGGGATGGGAGTGAGATTGGATGAGAGTGAGATGGGGATGGGAGAGAGATGGGATGGGAGTGAGATGGGTTGGGAGTGAGATGGGATGGGAGTGAGATTGGATGAGAGTGAGATGGGGATGGGAGAGAGATGGGATGGGAGTGAGATGGGGATGGGAGTGAGATGGGATGGGAGTGAGATGGGTGGGAGTGAGATTGGATGATATTGAGATGGGGATGGGAGAGAGATGGGATGAGAGTTAGATGGTGATGGGAAGAGAGATGGGATGGGAGTGAGGTGGGATTGGATGGGAGTGAGATGGGATGGGAGAGAGATGGGATTGGATGGGAGTGAGATGGGATGGGAGAGAGATGGGATGGGAGTGAGATGGGATGGGAGTGAGATGGGATTGCTGGGAATGAGATGGGATTGGAGCGAGATGGGATGGAGTGAGATGGATTGGATGGGAGTGAGATGGGATGGGAGTGAGATGGGATGGGAGTGAGATGGGGATGGGAGTGAGATGGGATATGAGTGAGATGGGATGGGAATCAGATGGGATGGGAACTCACTCCACTGGGGATGGAAGTGAGATTGGATGGGAGTGAGATGGGGATGGGAGTGAGATGGGATGGGAGTGAGATGGGAAGGGAGTGAGATGGGTTGGGAGTGAGATGGGATGGGAGTGAGATTGGATGAGAGTGAGATGGGGATGGGAGAGAGATGGGATTGGAGTGAGATGGGTTGGGAGTGAGATGGGATGGGAGTGAGATTGGATGAGAGTGAGATGGGGATGGGAGAGAGATGGGATCGGAGTGAGATGGGGATGGGAGTGAGATGGGATGGGAGTGAGATGGGTTGGGAGTGAGATTGGATGATAGTGAGATGGGGATGGGAGAGAGATGGGATGAGAGTTAGATGGTGATGGGAAGAGAGATGGGATGGGAGTGAGGTGGGATTGGATGGGAGTGAGATGGGATGGGAGAGAGATAGGATGGGAGTGAGATGGGATTGGATGGGAGTGAGATGGTGATGGGAGTGAGATGGGATGGGAGTGAGATGGGGATGGGAGTGAGATGGGATGGGAGTGAGATGGGGATGGGAGTGAGATGGGACGGGAGTGAGATGGGATGGGAGTGAGATGGGATGGGAGTGAGATTGGATGGGAGTGAGATGGGCTGGCAGTGAGATAGGATGGGAGTGAGATGGGATGGCAGTGAGATGGGATGGGATGGGATGGGAGTGAGATGGGATTGGAGTGAGATGGGATGGGAGTGATATGGGATGGGAGTGAGATGGGATGGGAGTGAGTTGGGATGGGATGGGAGTGAGATGGAGATGGTAGTGAGATTGGGATGGGAGTGAGATGGGATGGGATTGAGATGGGATGGGAGTGAGATGGGATGGGATGGGAGTGAGATGGAGATGGGAGTGAGATTGGATGAGAGTGAGATGGGGATGGGAGAGAGATGGGATGGGAGTGAGATGGGATGGGAGTGAGATGGGATGGGAGTGAGATTGGATGAGAGTGAGATGGGATGGGAGTGAGATGGGATGGGAGTGAGATGGGGATGGGAGTGAGATGGGACGGGAGTGAGATGGGATGGGAGTGAGATGGGATGGGAGTGAGATGGATGGGAGTGAGATGGGATGGGAGTGAGATGGGATGGGAGTGAGATGGGATGGAGTGAGATGGGATGGGAGTGAGATGGGAGTGAGATGGGATGGGAGTGAGATGGGATGGGAGTGAGATGGGATGGGAGTGAGATGGGATGGGAGTGAGATGGGATGGGAGTGAGATGGGATGGAGTGAGATGGGATGGGAGTGAGATGGGATGGGAGTGAGATGGGATGGGAGTGAGATGGGATGGGAGTGAGATGGGATGGGAGTGAGATGGGATGGGAGTGAGATGGGATGGGAGTGAGATGGGATGGAGTGAGATGGGATGGGAGTGAGATGGGATGGGAGTGAGATGGGATGGGAGTGAGATGGGATGGGAGTGAGATGGGATGGGAGTGAGATGGGATGGAGTGAGATGGGATGGGAGTGAGATGGGATGGGAGTGAGATGGGGATGGGAGTGAGATGGGATGGGAGTGAGATGGGATGGGAGTGAGATGGGATGGGAGTGAGATGGGATGGGAGTGAGAGTGAGATGGGATGGGAGTGAGATGGGATGGGAGTGAGATGGGATGGGAGTGAGATGGGATGGGAGTGAGATGGGATGAGAGTGAGATGGGATGGGAGAGAGATGGGATGGGAGTGAGATGGGATGGGAGTGAGATGGGATGGGAGTGAGATGGGATGGATGGGAGTGAGATGGGATGGGAGAGAGATGGGATGGGAGTGAGATGGGATGGGAGTGAGATGGGATGGGAGTGAGATGGGATGGGAGTGAGATGGGATGGGAGTGAGATGGGGATGGGAGTGAGATGGGATGGGAGTGAGATGGGATGGGAGTGAGATGGGGATGGGAGTGAGATGGGATGGGAGTGAGATGGGGATGGGAGTGAGATGGGATGGGAGTGAGATGGGATGGGAGTGAGATGGGATGGGAGTGAGATGGGATGGGAGTGAGATGGGATGGGAGTGAGATGGGATGGGAGTGAGATGGGATGGGAGTGAGATGGGATGGAGTGAGATGGGATGGGAGTGAGATGGGATGGGAGTGAGATGGGATGGGAGTGAGATGGGATGGGAGTGAGATGGGATGGGAGTGAGATGGGATGGGAGTGAGATGGGATGGGAGTGAGATGGGATGGGAGTGAGATGGGATGGGAGTGAGATGGGATGGGAGTGAGATGGGATGGGAGTGAGATGGGATGGGAGTGAGATGGGATGGGAGTGAGATGGGATGGGAGTGAGATGGAGTGAGATGGGATGGGAGTGAGATGGGATGGGAGTGAGATGGGATGGATGGATGGGAGTGAGATGGGATGGGAGTGAGATGGGATGGGAGTGAGATGGGATGGGAGTGAGATGGGATGGGAGTGAGATGGGATGGGAGTGAGATGGGATGGGAGTGAGATGGGATGGGAGTGAGATGGGATGAGAGTGAGATGGGATGGAGAGAGATGGGATGGGAGTGAGATGGGATGGGAGTGAGATGGGATGGGAGTGAGATGGGATGGGAGTGAGATGGATGAGAGTGAGATGGGATGGGAGTGAGATGGGATGGGAGTGAGATGGGATGGGAGTGAGATGGGATGGGAGTGAGATGGGATGAGAGTGAGATGGGATGGGAGTGAGATGGGATGGGAGTGAGATGGGATGGGAGTGAGATGGGATGGGAGTGAGATGGGATGGGAGTGAGATGGGATGGGAGTGAGATGGGATGGGAGTGAGATGGGATGGGAGTGAGATGGGATGGGAGTGAGATGGGATGGGAGTGAGATGGGATGGGAGTGAGATGGATGGATGGGAGTGAGATGGGATGGGAGTGAGATGGGATGGGAGTGAGATGGGATGGGAGAGAGATGGGATGGGAGTGAGATGGGGATGGGAGTGAGATGGGATGGGAGTGAGATGGGATGGGAGTGAGATGGGATGGGAGTGAGATGGGATGGGAGTGAGATGGGATGGGAGAGAGATGGGATGGGAGTGAGATGGGATGGATGGGAGTGAGATGGGATGGGAGTGAGATGGGATGGGAGTGAGATGGGATGGGAGTGAGATGGGATGGGAGTGAGATGGGATGGGAGAGAGATGGGATGGGAGTGAGATGGGATGGGAGTGAGATGGGATGGGAGTGAGATGGGGATGGGAGTGAGATGGGATGGGAGTGAGATGGGGATGGGAGTGAGATGGGATGGGAGTGAGATGGGATGGGAGTGAGATGGGATGGGAGTGAGATGGGATGGGAGAGAGATGGGATGGGAGTGAGATGGGATGGGAGTGAGATGGGATGGGAGTGAGATGGGATGGGAGTGAGATGGGATGGGAGTGAGATGGGATGGGAGTGAGATGGGATGGAGTGAGATGGGATGGGAGTGAGATGGGATGGGATGGGAGTGAGATGGGATGGGAGTGAGATGGGATGGGAGTGAGATGGGATGGAGTGAGATGGGATGGGAGTGAGATGGGATGGGAGTGAGATGGGATGGATGGGAGTGAGATGGGATGGGAGTGAGATGGGATGGGAGTGAGATGGGATGGGAGTGAGATGGGATGGAGTGAGATGGGATGGGAGTGAGATGGGATGGGAGTGAGATGGGATAGGAGTGAGATGGGATGGGAGAGAGATGGGATGGGATGGAGTGAGATGGGATGGGAGTGAGATGGGATGGGAGTGAGATGGGATGGGAGAGTGAGATGGGATGGGAGTGAGATGGATGGGAGTGAGATGGGATGGGAGTGAGATGGGATGGGAGTGAGATGGGGATTGGAGTGAGATGGGATGGGAGTGAGATGGGATGGGAGTGAGATGGGGATGGGAGTGAGATGGGATGTGAGTCATCATGGGATGGATTGAGATGGGAGAGTGAGATGGGATGGGAGTGAGATGGGGATGGGAGTGAGATGGGATGGGAGTGAGATGGGGATGGGAGTGAGATGGGATGGGAGTGAGATGGGATGGGAGTGAGATGGGATGGGAGTGAGATGGGATGGGAGTGAGATGGGATGGTAGAGAGATGGGATGGGAGTGAGATGGATGGGATGGGAGTGAGATGGGATGGGAGTGAGATGGGATGGATGGGAGTGAGATGGAGATGGGAGTGAGATGGGATGGAGTGAGATGGGATGGGAGTGAGATGGGATGGGATGGGAGTGAGATGGGATGGAGTGAGATGGGATGGGAGTGAGATGGGATTAGAATGAGATGGGATGGGAGTGAGATGGGTGGATGGAGTAAGATGGAGATGGGAGTGAGATTGGGATGGGAGTGAGATGGGATGGGATGGGAGTGAGATGGAGATGGGAGTGAGATGGGATGGGAGTGAGATGGGATGGGAGTCTCATCCACTGGGGATGGAAGTGAGATGGGATGGAAGTGAGATAGGATGGGAGTGAGATGGGATGGGAGTGAGATAGGATGGGAGTGAGATGGGATTGGAGTGAAATGGGAAGGAGTGAGATGGGATGGGAGAGAGATGGGATGGGATTGGAGTAAGATGCAGATGGGAGTGAGATTGGGATGGGAGCGAGATGGGATGGAAGTGAGATAGGATGGGAGTGAGATGGGGATGGGAGTGAGATGGGATGGGAGTGAGATGGGGATGGGAGTGAGATTGGATGGAAGTGAGATGGGATGGGAGTGAGATGGGGATGGGAGTGAGATGGGATGGGAGTGAGATGGGATGTGAGTCTCACTCCCACTGGGAATGGAAGTGAGATGGGACAGAAGTGAGAAGGGATGGAAGTGAGATGGGGATGGGAGTGAGATGGGATGGGAGTGAGATGGGGATGGGAGTGAGATGGGATGGGAGTGAGATGGGATGGGAGTGAGATGGGATGAGAGTGAGATGCGGATGGGAGAGAGATGGGATGGGAGTGAGATGGGGATGGGAGTGAGATGGGATGGGAGTGAGATGGGTTGGGAGTGAGATTGGATGATAGTGAGATGGGATGGGATTGAGATGGGATGTGAGTGAGATGGGGATGGGAGTGAGATGGGGATGGGAGTGAAATGGATGAGAGTGAGATGGGATGGGAGTGAGATGGATTGGATGGGAGTGAGATGGGATGGGAGTGAGATGGGATGGGAGTGAGATGGGATGGGAGTGAGATGGGATGGGAGTGAGATGGGATGGGAGTGAGATGGGATGGGAGTGAGATGGGATGGGAGTGAGATGGGATGGGAGTGAGATGGGATGGGAGTGAGATGGGATGGGAGTGAGATGGGATGGGAGTGAGATGGGATGGGAGTGAGATGGGATGGGAGTGAGATGGGATGGGAGTGAGATGGGATGGGAGTGAGATGGGATGGGAGTGAGATGGGATGGGAGTGAGATGGGATGGGAGTGAGATGGGATGGGAGTGAGATGGGATGGGAGTGAGATGGGATGGATGGGAGTGAGATGGGATGGGAGAGAGATGGGATGGGAGTGAGATGGGATGGGAGTGAGATGGGATGAGAGTGAGATGGGATGGGAGAGAGATGGGATGGGAGTGAGATGGGATGGGAGTGAGATGGGATGGGAGTGAGATGGGATGGGAGTGAGATGGATGATAGTGAGATGGGATGGGAGTGAGATGGGATGGGAGTGAGATGGGATGGGAGTGAGATGGGATGGGAGTGAGATGGGATGGGAGTGAGATGGGATGGGAGAGAGATGGGATGGGAGTGAGATGGGATGGGAGTGAGATGGGATGGGAGTGAGATGGGATGGGAGTGAGATTGGATGGGAGTGAGATGGGATGGGAGTGAGATGGGATGGGAGTGAGATGGGATTGGATGGGAGTGAGATGGGATGGGAGTGAGATGGGGATGGGAGTGAGATGGGATGGGAGTGAGATGGGATGGGAGTGAGATGGGATGGGAGTGAGATGGGATGGGAGTGAGATGGGATTGGATGGGAGTGAGATGGGATGGGAGAGAGATGGGATGGGAGTGAGATGGGATTGGATGGGAGTGAGATGGGATGGGAGAGAGATGGGATGGGAGTGAGATGGGTTGGGAGTGAGATGGGATGGGAGTGAGATGGGATGAGAGTGAGATGGGATGGGAGAGAGATGGGATGGGAGTGAGATGGGGATGGGAGTGAGATGGGATGGGAGTGAGATGGGTTGGGAGTGAGATTGGATGATAGTGAGATGGGATGGGATTGAGATGGGATGTGAGTGAGATGGGATGGGATGGGAGTGAGATGGGATGGGAGTGAGATGGGATGAGAGTGAGATGGGATGGGAGTGAGATGGGATTGGATGGGAGTGAGATGGGATGGGAGAGAGATGGGATGGGAGTGAGATGGGATTGGATGGGAGTGAGATGGGATGGGAGTGAGATGGGATTGGATGGGAGTGAGATGGGATGGGAGTGAGATGGGATGGGAGTGAGATGGGGATGGGAGTGAGATGGGATGAGAGTGAGATGGGATGGGAGTGAGATGGGATTGGATGGGAGTGAGATGGGATGGGAGAGAGATGGGATGGGAGTGAGATGGGATTGGATGGGAGTGAGATGGGATGGGAGTGAGATGGGATGGGAGTGAGATGGGTTGGGAGTGAGATGGGATGAGAGTGAGATGGGATGGGAGAGAGATGGGATGGGAGTGAGATGGGATGGGAGTGAGATGGGATGGGAGTGAGATGGGATGGGAGTGAGATTGGATGAGAGTGAGATGGGATGGGAGTGAGATGGGATGGGAGTGAGATGGGATGGGATGGGAGTGAGATGGGATGGGAGTGAGATGGGATGGGAGTGAGATTGGATGAGAGTGAGATGGGATGGGAGTGAGATGGGATGGGAGTGAGATGGGATGGGAGTGAGATGGGATGGGAGTGAGATGGGATGAGAGTGAGATGGGATGGGAGAGAGATGGGATGGGAGTGAGATGGGGATGGGAGTGAGATGGGATGGGAGTGAGATGGGATGGGAGTGAGATGGGATGATAGTGAGATGGGATGGGAGTGAGATGGGATGGGAGTGAGATGGGATGGGATGGGAGTGAGATGGGATGGGAGTGAGATGGGATGGAGTGAGATGGGATGGGAGTGAGATGGGATGGATGGGAGTGAGATGGGATGGGAGTGAGATGGGATGGGAGTGAGATGGGATGGGAGTGAGATGGGATGGGAGTGAGATGGGGATGGGAGTGAGATGGGATGGGAGTGAGATGGGATGGGAGTGAGATGGGATGGGAGTGAGATGGGATGGGAGTGAGATGGGATGGGAGTGAGATGGGATGGGAGTGAGATGGGATGGGAGTGAGATGGGATGGGAGTGAGATGGGATGGATGGGAGTGAGATGGGATGGGAGAGAGATGGGATGGGAGTGAGATGGGATGGGAGTGAGATGGGATGGGAGTGAGATGGGATGGGAGTGAGATGGGATGGGAGTGAGATGGGATGGGAGTGAGATGGGATGGGAGTGAGATGGGATGGGAGTGAGATGGGATGGGAGTGAGATGGGATGGAGTGAGATGGGATGGGAGTGAGATGGGATGGGAGTGAGATGGGATGGGAGTGAGATGGGATGGGAGTGAGATGGGATGGGAGTGAGATGGGATGGAGTGAGATGGGATGGGAGTGAGATGGGATGGGAGTGAGATTGGATGAGAGTGAGATGGGATGGGAGTGAGATGGGATGGGAGTGAGATGGGATGGGATGGGAGTGAGATGGGATGGGAGTGAGATGGGATGGGAGTGAGATGGGATGGGAGTGAGATGGGATGGGAGTGAGATGGGATGGGAGTGAGATGGGATGGATGGGAGTGAGATGGGATGGGAGTGAGATGGGATGGGAGTGAGATGGGATGGGAGTGAGATGGGATGGGAGTGAGATGGGATGGGAGGAGATGGGATGGGAGTGAGATGGGATGGGAGTGAGATGGGATGGGAGTGAGATGGGATGGGAGTGAGATGGGATGGGAGTGAGATGGGATGGGAGTGAGATGGGATGGAGTGAGATGGGATGGGAGTGAGATGGGATGGGAGTGAGATGGGATGGGAGTGAGATGGGATGGGAGTGAGATGGGATGGGAGTGAGATGGGATGGGAGTGAGATGGGATGGGAGTGAGATGGATGGATGGGAGTGAGATGGGATGGGAGAGAGATGGGATGGGAGTGAGATGGGATGGATGGGAGTGAGATGGGATGGGAGTGAGATGGGATGGGAGTGAGATGGGATGGATGGGAGTGAGATGGGATGGGAGTGAGATGGGATGGGAGTGAGATGGGGATGGAGTGAGATGGGATGGGAGTGAGATGGGATGGGAGTGAGATGGGATGGGAGATGGGATGGGAGTGAGATGGGATGGGAGTGAGATGGGATGGGAGTGAGATGGGATGGGAGTGAGATGGGGATGGGAGTGAGATGGGATGGGAGTGAGATGGGATGGGAGTGAGATGGGATGGGAGTGAGATGGGATGGGAGTGAGATGGGATGGGAGTGAGATGGGATGGGAGTGAGATGGGATGGAGTGAGATGGGAGTGAGATGGGATGGGAGTGAGATGGGATGGGAGTGAGATGGGATGGGAGTGAGATGGGATGGGAGTGAGATGGGATGAGAGTGAGATGGGATGGGAGTGAGATGGGATGGGAGTGAGATGGGATGGGAGTGAGATGGGATGGGAGTGAGATGGATGAGAGTGAGATGGGATGGGAGTGAGATGGGATGGGAGTGAGATGGGATGGAGTGAGATGGGATGGGAGTGAGATGGGATGGGAGTGAGATGGGATGGGAGAGAGATGGGATGGGAGTGAGATGGGATGGGAGTGAGATGGGATGGGAGAGATGGATGGAGTGAGATGGGATGGGAGTGAGATGGGATGGGAGTGAGATGGGATGGGAGTGAGATGGGATGGGAGAGAGATGGGATGGGAGTGAGATGGGATGGGAGTGAGATGGGATGGGAGTGAGATGGATGGAGTGAGATGGGATGGGAGTGAGATGGGATGGGAGTGAGATGGGATGGGAGTGAGATGGGATGGGAGTGAGATGGGATGGGAGTGAGATGGGATGGGAGTGAGATGGGATGGGAGTGAGATGGGATGGGAGTGAGATGGGATGGGAGTGAGATGGGATGGGAGTGAGATGGGATGGGAGTGAGATGGGATGGGAGTGAGATGGGATGGATGGGAGTGAGATGGGATGGGAGTGAGATGGGATGGGAGTGAGATGGGATGGAGTGAGATGGGAGTGAGATGGGATGGGAGTGAGATGGGATGGGAGTGAGATGGGATGGGAGTGAGATGGGATGGGAGTGAGATGGGATGGGAGTGAGATGGGATGGGAGTGAGATGGGATGGGAGTGAGATGGGATGGGAGTGAGATGGGATGGGAGTGAGATGGGATGGGAGTGAGATGGGATGGGAGTGAGATGGGATGGGATGGGATGGGAGTGAGATGGGATGGGAGTGAGATGGGATGGGAGTGAGATGGGATGGGAGTGAGATGGGATGGGAGTGAGATGGGATGGGAGTGAGATGGGATGGGAGTGAGATGGGATGGGAGTGAGATGGGATGGGAGTGAGATGGGATGGGAGTGAGATGGGATGGGAGTGAGATGGGATGGGAGTGAGATGGGATGGGAGAGAGATGGGATGGGAGTGAGATGGGATGGGAGTGAGATGGGATGGGAGTGAGATGGGATGGGAGTGAGATGGGATGGGAGTGAGATGGGATGGGAGTGAGATGGGATGGGAGTGAGATGGGATGGGAGTGAGATGGGATGGGAGTGAGATGGGATGGGAGTGAGATGGGATGGGAGTGAGATGGGATGGAGTGAGATGGGAGAGTGAGATGGGATGGAGTGAGATGGGATGGGAGTGAGATGGATGATAGTGAGATGGGATGGGAGTGAGATGGGATGGGAGTGAGATGGGATGGATGGAGTGAGATGGAGATGGGAGTGAGATGGGATGGGAGTGAGATGGGATGGGAGTGAGATGGGATGGGAGTGAGATGGGATGGGAGTGAGATGGGATGGATGGGAGTGAGATGGGATGGGAGTGAGATGGGATGGGAGTGAGATGGGATGGGAGTGAGATGGGATGGGAGTGAGATGGGATGGGAGTGAGATGGGATGGGAGTGAGATGGGATGGGAGTGAGATGGGATGGGAGTGAGATGGGATGGGAGTGAGATGGGATGGGAGTGAGATGGGATGGGAGTGAGATGGGATGGAGTGAGATGGGATGGGAGTGAGATGGGATGGAAGTGAGATGGGATGGGAGTGAGATGGGGATGGGAGTGAGATGGGATGGGAGTGAGATGGGATGGGAGTGAGATGGGTGGGAGTGAGATGGGATGGGAGTGAGATGGGATGAGAGTGAGATGGGATGGGAGAGAGATGGGATGGGAGTGAGATGGGATGGGAGTGAGATGGGATGGGAGTGAGATGGGATGGGAGTGAGATGGGATGGGAGTGAGATGGGTTGGGAGTGAGATGGATGATATTGAGATGGGATGGGATGAGATGGGATGGGAGTGAGATGGGATGGGAGTGAGATGGAGATGGGAGTGAGATTGGGATGGGAGTGAGATGGGATTGGAGTGAGATGGGATGGGAGTGAGATGGGATGGGAGTGAGATGGGATTGGATGGGAGTGAGATGGGATGGGAGAGAGATGGGATGGGAGTGATATGGGATGGGAGTG
>JANIIK010000596.1:0-37647 GCA_027704905.1 Muraenolepis orangiensis | reverse complement strand
CCATCTCACTCTCATCCAATCTCACTCCCATCCCATCTCACTCCCAACCCATCTCACTCCCATCCCATCTCTCTCCCATCCCCATCTCACTCTCATCCAATCTCACTCCCTTCCCATCTCACTCCCATCCCATCTCACTCCCATCCCATCTCACTTCCATCCCCAGTGGGAGTGAGTTTCCCATCCCATCTGACTCCCATCCCATCTCACTCCAATCCCATCTCACTCCTCATCCCATCTCACTCCCATCCCAATCTCACTCCCATCTCCATCTCACTCCCATCCCATCCCACCTCACTCCCATCCCATCTCACTCCCATCCCATCTCACTCCAATCCCATCTCACTCCCGTCCCATCTTACTCCCGTCCCATCTCACTCCCATCTCCATCTCACTCCCATCCCATCTCACTCCCATCCCATCTCACTCCCATCCCAATCTCACTCCCATCTCCATCTCACTCCCATCCCATCCCATCTCACTCCCATCCCCATCTCACTCCCATCCCATCTCACTCCCATCACCATCTCACTCCCATCCATCCCATCTCACTCCCATCCCAATCTCACTCCCATCTCCATCTCACTCCCATCCCATCCCACCTCACTCCCATCCCATCTCACTCCCATCCCATCTCACTCCAATCCCATCTCACTCCCGTCCCATCTTACTCCCGTCCCAGCTCACTCCCATCTCCATCTCACTCCCATCCCATCTCACTCCCATCCCATCTCACTCCCATCACCATCTAACTCCCATCCAATCCCATCTCACTCCCATCCTATCTCTCTTCAATCCCATCTCACTCCCATCCAATCCCATCTCACTCCCATCCCAATCTCACTCTCATCCAATCTCACTCCCATCCCATCCCATCTCACTCCCATCCCATCTCACTCCAATCCCATCTCACTCCCGTCCCATCTTACTCCCGTCCCATCTCACTCCCATCTCCATCTCACTCCCATCCCATCTCACTCCCATCCCATCTCACTCCCATCACCATCTCACTCCCATCCAATCCCATCTCACTCCCATCCTATCTCTCTTCAATCCCATCTCACTCCCATCCAATCCCATCTCACTCCCATCCCATCTCTCTCCCATCCCCATCTCACTCCCATCCAATCTCACTCCCATCCCATCTCACTCCCAACCCATCTCACTCCCATCCCATCTCTCTCCCATCCCCATCTCACTCTCACCAATCTCACTCCCATCCCATCTCACTCCCATCCCATCTCACTCCCATCCCATCTCACTTCCATCCCCATGGTCAATCTCCCATCCCATCTGACTCCCATCCCATCTCACTCCCATCCCATCTCACTCCCATCCCATCTCACTCCCATCCCATCTCACTCCCATCTCCATCTCACTCCCATCCCATCCCATCTCACTCCCATCCCATCTCACTCCCATCCCATCTCACTCCAATCCCATCTCACTCCCATCCCATCTTACTCCCATCCCATCCTCACTCCCATCCCATCTCACTCCCATCCCATCTCACTCCAATCCCATCTCACTCCCATCTCCATCTCACTCCCATCCCATCTCACTCCCATCCCATCTCACTCCCATCCCAATCTCACTCCCATCTCCATCTCACTCCCATCCCATCCCATCTCACTCCCATCCCCATCTCACTCCCATCCCATCTCACTCCCATCACCATCTCACTCCCATCCATCCCATCTCACTCCCATCCATCTCTCTCCATCCCATCTCACTCCCATCCAATCCCATCTCACTCCCATCCCATCTCTCTCCCATCCCCATCTCACTCTCATCCCAATCTCACTCCCATCCCATCTCACTCCCAACCCATCTCACTCCCATCCCATCTCTCTCCATCCCATCTCACTCTCATCCAATCTCACTCCCTTCCCATCTCACTCCCATCCCATCTCACTCCCATCCCATCTCACTTCCATCCCCATGTGAGTTCCCATCCCATCTCACTCCCATCCCATCTCACTCCATCCCATCTCACTCCCATCCCATCTCACTCCCATCCCAATCTCACTCCCATCTCCATCTCACTCCCATCCCATCTCACTCCCATCCCATCTCACTCCCATCCCATCTCACTCCATCCCATCTCACTCCCATCCCATCTCACTCCCATCCCATCTCACTCCCATCTCCATCTCACTCCCATCCCATCTCACTCCCATCCCATCTCACTCCCATCCCATCTCACTCCCATCTCCATCTCACTCCCATCCCATCTCACTCCCATCCCATCTCACTCCCATCCCATCTCACTCCCATCACCATCTCACTCCCATCCAATCCCATCTCACTCCCATCCCATCTCTCTCCCATCCCATCTCACTCCCATCCATCCATCTCACTCCCATCCCATCTCACTCCCATCCCCATCTCACTCCCATCCCATCTCACTCCCATCCCCATCTCACTCCCATCCCATCTCACTCCCATCCCATCTCACTCCCATCCCATCTCACTCCCATCCCATCTCACTCCCATCCCATCCCATCTCACTCCCATCCCATCTCACTCCCATCCCATCTCACTCCCATCCCAATCTCACTCCCATCCCTCTCCCATCCCATCTCACTCCCATCCAACCCATCTCACTCCCATCCCATCTCACTCTCATCCCATCTCACTCCCATCCCCATCTCACTCCCATCCCATCTCACTCCCATCCCATCTCACTCCCATCCCCATCTCACTCCCATCCCATCTCACTCCCATCCCATCTCACTCCATCCCATCTCACTCCCATCCCATCTCACTCCCATCCAATCCTATCTCACTCCCATCCCATCTCTCTCCCATCCCATCTCACTCCCAGCATCCCATCTCACTCCCATCCCATCTCACTCCCATCCCATCTCTCTCCCATCCCATCTCACTCCCATCCATCCCATCTCTCTCCCATCCCATCTCACTCCCATCCAATCCCATCTCACTCCCATCCCATCTCTCTCCCATCCCATCTCACTCTCACCCCATCTCACTCCCATCCCATCTCACTCCCATCCCATCTCACTCCCATCCCCATCTCACTCCCATCCCATCTCACTCCCATCCCCAGTGGATCGACTCCCATCCCATCTCCTCCCATCCCATCTCACTCCCATCCCATCTCACTCCCATCTCCATCTCACTCCCATCCCATCCCATCTCACTCCCATCCATCTCACTCCCATCCCATCTCACTCCCATCCCATCTCACTCCCATCCCATCTCACTCCCATCTCCATCTCACTCCCATCCCATCCCATCTCACTCCCATCCCATCTCACTCCCATCCCATCTCACTCCATCCCATCTCACTCCCATCCCATCTCACTCCCATCCCATCTCACTCCCATCCCATCCCATCTCACTCCCATCCCATCTCACTCCCATCCCATCTCACTCCCATCCCATCTCACTCCCATCCCAATCTCACTCCCATCTCCATCTCACTCCCATCCCATCCCATCTCACTCCCATCCCATCTCACTCCCATCCCATCTCACTCCATCCCAATCTCACTCCCATCCCATCTCACTCCCATCCCATCCCACTCACTCCCATCCCATCTCACTCCCATCCCATCTCACTCCCATCCCATCTCACTCCAATCCCATCTCACTCCCATCCCATCCCATCCCATCTCACTGCCATCCCATCTCACTCCCATCCCATCTCACTGCCATCCCATCTCACTCCCATCCCATCTCACTCCCATCCCATCTCACTACCATCTCCATCTCACTCCCATCCCATCCCACTCACTCCCATCCCATCTCACTCCCATCCCATCTCACTCCCATCCCATCTCACTCCATCCCATCTCACTCCCATCCCATCCCATCCCATCTCACTGCCATCCCATCTCACTCCCATCCCATCTCACTGCCATCCCATCTCACTCCCATCCAATCTCACTCCCATCCCATCTCACTCCCATCCCATCTCACTCCCATCCCCATCTCACTCCCATCCCATCTCACTCCCATCCCATCTCACTCCCATCCCATCTCACTCCCCATCTCACTCCCATCCCCATCTCACTCCCATCCCATCTCACTCCCATCACCATCTCACTCCCATCCAATCCCATCTCACTCCCATCCCATCTCACTCTCCCATCCCCATCTCACTATCATCCAATCTCACTCCCACCCATCTCACTCCCATCCCATCTCACTCCCATCCCATCTCACTCCCATCCCATCTCTCTCCCATCCCATCTCACTCTCATCCCATCTCACTCCCATCCCATCTCACTCCCATCCCATCTCACTCCCATCCCATCTCTCTCCCATCCCATCTCACTCTCATCCCATCTCACTCCCATCCCATCTCACTCCCATCCCATCTCACTCCCATCCCATCTCACTCCCATCCCATCTCACTCCATCCATCTCACTCCCATCCCATCTCACTCCCATCCCATCTCACTCCCATCCCATCTCACTCCCATCCATCCCATCTCACTCCCATCCCATCTCTCTCCCATCCCATCTCACTCCCATCCCATCTCTCTCCCATCCCCATCTCACTCCCATCCCATCTCACTCCCATCCCATCTCACTCCCATCCCATCTCACTCTCATCCCATCTCACTCCCATCCCATCTCACTCCCATCCCATCTCACTCCCATCCCATCTCTCTCCCATCCCATCTCACTCTCATCCAATCTCACTCCCATCCCATCTCACTCCCATCCCATCCCATCTCACTCCCATCCCATCTCACTCCCATCCCATCTCACTCCCATCCCATCTCACTCCCATCCCATCTCACTCCCATCCCATCCACTCACTCCCATCCCATCTCACTCCCATCCCATCTCACTCCCATCCCATCTCACTCCAATCCCATCTCACTCCCATCCCATCCCATCCCATCTCACTCCCATCCCATCTCACTCCCATCCCATCTCACTCCCATCCCATCTCACTCCCATCCATCTCACTCCCATCCCATCTCACTCCCATCCCATCTCACTCCCATCCCATCTCACTCCCATCCCATCTCACTCCCATCCCATCTCACTCCCATCCCATCTCACTCCCATCCCATCTCACTCCCATCTCCATCTCACTCCCATCCCATCCCATCTCACTCCCATCCCATCTCACTCCCATCCCATCTCACTCCATCCCATCTCACTCCCATCCCATCTCACTCCCATCCCATCTCACTCCCATCCCATCCCATCTCACTCCCATCCCATCTCACTCCCATCCCATCTCACTCCCATCCCATCTCACTCCCATCTCCATCTCACTCCCATCCCATCCCACTCACTCCCATCCCATCTCACTCCCATCCCATCTCACTCCCATCCCATCTCACTCCAATCCCATCTCACTCCCATCCCATCCCATCCCATCTCACTGCCATCCCATCTCACTCCCATCCCATCTCACTCCCATCCCATCTCACTCCCATCCCATCTCACTCCCATCCCATCTCACTCCCATCCCATCTCACTCCCATCCATCCCATCTCACTCCCATCCCATCTCACTCCATCCCATCTCACTCCCATCCCATCTCACTCCCATCCCATCTCACTCCCATCCCATCTCACTCCCATCCCATCTCACTCCCATCCCATCTCACTCCCATCCCATCTCCCATCTCACTCCATCCCATCTCACTCCCATCCCATCTCACTCCATCCCATCTCACTCCCATCCCATCTCACTCCCATCCCATCTCACTCCCATCCCATCTCACTCCCATCCCATCTCACTCCCATCCCATCTCACTCCCATCCCATCTCACTCCCATCCCATCTCACTCCCATCCCAATCTCACTCCCATCTCCATCTCACTCCCATCCCATCCCATCTCACTCCCATCCCATCTCACTCCCATCCCATCTCACTCCCATCCCATCTCACTCCCATCCCATCTCACTCCCATCCCATCTCACTCCCATCCATCCCATCTCACTCCCATCCCATCTCACTCCCATCCCATCTCACTCCCATCCCATCTCACTCCCATCCCATCTCACTCCCATCCCATCCCACTCACTCCCATCCCATCTCACTCCCATCCCATCTCACTCCCATCCCATCTCACTCCATCCCATCTCACTCCCATCCCATCCCATCCCATCTCACTCCCATCCCATCTCACTCCCATCCCATCTCACTCCACCCATCTCACTCCCATCCCATCTCACTCCCATCCCATCTCACTCCCATCCCATCTCACTCCCATCCCATCCCATCTCACTCCCATCCCATCTCACTCCCATCCCATCTCACTCCCATCCCATCTCACTCCCATCCCATCTCACTCCCATCCCATCCCATCCCATCTCACTCCCATCCCATCTCACTCCCATCCCATCTCACTCCCATCCCATCTCACTCCCATCCAATCTCACTCCCATCCCATCTCACTCCCATCCCATCTCACTCCCATCCCATCTCACTCCCATCCCCATCTCACTCCCATCCCATCTCACTCCCATCCCATCTCACTCCCATCCCATCTCACTCCATCCCATCTCACTCCCATCCCATCTCACTCCCATCCCATCTCACTCCCATCCCATCTCACTCCCATCCCATCTCACTCCATCCCATCTCACTCCCATCCCATCTCACTCCCATCCCATCTCACTCCCATCCCATCTCACTCCCATCCCATCTCACTCCCATCTCCATCTCACTCCCATCCCATCCCATCTCACTCCCATCCCATCTCACTCCCATCCCATCTCACTCCCATCCCATCTCACTCCCATCCCATCTCACTCCCATCCCATCTCACTCCCATCCCATCCCATCTCACTCCCATCCCATCTCACTCCCATCCCATCTCACTCTCATCCCATCTCACTCCCATCCCATCTCACTCCCATCCCATCCCACTCACTCCCATCCCATCTCACTCCCATCCCATCTCACTCCCATCCCATCTCACTCCCATCCCATCTCACTCCCATCCCATCCCATCCCATCTCACTCCCATCCCATCTCACTCCCATCCCATCTCACTCCCATCCCATCTCACTCCCATCCCATCTCACTCCCATCCCATCTCACTCCCATCCCATCTCACTCCCATCCCATCCACTCACTCCCATCCCATCTCACTCCCATCCCATCTCACTCCCATCCCATCTCACTCCCATCCCATCTCACTCCCATCCCATCCCATCCCATCTCACTCCATCCCATCTCACTCCCATCCCATCTCACTCCATCCCATCTCACTCCCATCCCATCTCACTCCCATCCCATCTCACTCCCATCCCATCTCACTCCCATCCCATCTCACTCCCATCCCATCTCACTCCCATCCCATCTCACTCCCATCCCATCTCACTCCCCCATCTCACTCCCATCCCATCTCACTCCCATCCCATCTCACTCCCATCCCATCTCACTCCCATCCAATCCCATCTCACTCCCATCCCATCTCTCTCCCATCCCCATCTCACTCTCATCCAATCTCACTCCCAACCCATCTCACTCCCATCCCATCTCACTCCCATCCCCATCTCACTCCCATCCCATCTCTCTCCCATCCCATCTCACTCTCATCCATCTCACTCCCATCCCATCTCACTCCCAACCCATCTCACTCCCATCCCATCTCTCTCCCATCCCCATCTCACTCTCATCCCATCTCACTCCCATCCCATCTCACTCCCATCCCATCTCACTCCCATCCCATCTCACTCCCATCCCATCTCACTCCCCATCTCACTCCCATCCCATCTCACTCCCATCCCATCTCACTCCCATCACCATCTCACTCCCATCCATCCATCTCACTCCCATCCCATCTCACTCCCATCCCCATCTCACTCCCATCCCATCTCTCTCCCATCCCATCTCACTCCCATCCCCATCTCACTCCCATCCCATCTCTCTCCCATCCCATCTCACTCTCATCCAATCTCACTCCCATCCCATCTCACTCCCAACCCATCTCACTCCCATCCCATCTCTCTCCCATCCCATCTCACTCTCATCCAATCTCACTCCCATCCCATCTCACTCCCATCCCATCCCATCTCACTCCCATCCCATCTCACTCCCATCCCATCTCACTCCCATCCCAATCTCACTCCCATCTCCATCTCACTCCCATCCCATCCCACTCACTCCCATCCCATCTCACTCCCATCCCATCTCACTCCCATCCCATCTCACTCCAATCCCATCTCACTCCCATCCCATCCCATCCCATCTCACTGCCATCCCATCTCACTCCCATCCCATCTCACTGCCATCCCATCTCACTCCCATCCCATCTCACTCCCATCCCATCTCACTCCCATCCCATCTCACTCCCATCCCATCTCACTCCCATCCCCATCTCACTCCCATCCCATCTCACTCCCATCCCATCTCACTCCCATCCCATCTCACTCCCATCCCATCTCACTCCCATCCATCCCATCTCACTCCCATCCCATCTCACTCCCATCCCATCTCATCCCATCTCACTCCATCCCATCTCACTCCCATCCCATCTCACTCCATCCCATCTCACTCCCATCCCATCCCATCCCATCTCACTCCATCCCATCTCACTCCCATCCCATCTCACTCCATCCCATCTCACTCCCATCCCATCTCACTCCCATCCCATCTCACTCCCATCCCATCTCACTCCCATCCCATCTCACTCCCATCCCATCTCACTCCCATCCCATCTCACTCCATCCCTCCATCCCATCTCACTCCCATCCCATCTCACTCCCATCCCATCTCACTCCCATCCATCCCATCTCACTCCCATCCCATCTCACTCCCATCCCATCTCACTCCCATCCAATCCACTCACTCCCATCCCATCTCACTCCCATCCCATCTCACTCCCATCCCATCTCACTCCCATCCCATCTCACTCCCATCCATCCCATCTCACTCCCATCCCATCTCTCTCCCATCCCATCTCACTCCCATCCCATCTCACTCCCATCCCATCTCACTCCCATCCCATCTCACTCCCATCCCATCTCACTCCCATCCCATCCCATCCCATCTCACTGCCATCCCATCTCACTCCCATCCCATCTCACTGCCATCCCATCTCACTCCCATCCCATCTCACTCCCATCCCATCTCACTCCCATCCCATCTCACTCCCATCCCATCTCACTCCCATCCCATCTCACTCCCATCCCATCTCACTCCCATCCCATCTCACTCCCATCCCATCTCACTCCCATCCCATCTCACTCCCATCCATCCCATCTCACTCCCATCCCATCTCTCTCCCATCCCATCTCACTCCCATCCAATCCCACTCACTCCCATCCCATCTCTCTCCCATCCCATCTCACTCTCATCCCATCTCTCTCCCATCCCCATCTCACTATCATCCATCTCACTCCCATCCCATCTCACTCCCATCCCATCTCACTCCCATCCCATCTCACTCCCATCCCATCTCTCTCCCATCCCCATCTCACTCCCATCCAATCTCACTCCCATCCCATCTCACTCCCAACCCATCTCACTCCCATCCCATCTCTCTCCCATCCCATCTCACTCTCATCCAATCTCACTCCCATCCCATCTCACTCCCACCCATCTCACTCCCATCCCATCTCACTCCCATCCCATCTCACTCCCATCCCCATCTCACTCCCATCCCATCTCACTCCCATCCCATCTCACTCCCATCCCATCTCACTCCCATCCCATCTCACTCCATCCCATCTCACTCCCATCCCATCTCACTCCCATCCCATCTCACTCCCATCCCATCTCACTCCCATCCAATCCCATCTCACTCCCATCCCATCTCACTCCCATCCCATCTCACTCCCATCCCATCTCACTCCCATCCCATCTCACTCCCATCCCATCTCACTCCCATCCCATCTCACTCCCATCCCATCTCACTCCCATCCCCATCTCACTCCCATCCCATCTCTCTCCCATCCCATCTCACTCTCATCCCATCTCACTCCCATCCCATCTCACTCCCATCCCATCTCACTCCCATCCCATCTCTCTCCCATCCCCATCTCACTCTCATCCCATCTCACTCCCATCCCATCTCACTCCCATCCCATCTCACTCCCATCCCATCTCACTCCCATCCCATCTCACTCCCATCCCATCTCACTCCCATCCCATCTCACTCCATCCCATCTCACTCCCATCCCATCTCACTCCCATCCCATCTCACTCCCATCCCATCTCACTCCCATCCCATCTCACTCCCATCCCATCTCACTCCCATCCCATCTCACTCCCATCCCCATCTCACTCCCATCCCATCTCACTCCCATCCCATCTCACTCCCATCCATCCCATCTCACTCCCATCCCATCTCTCTCCATCCCATCTCACTCCCATCCAATCCCATCTCACTCCCATCCCATCTCACTCCCATCCCATCTCACTCCCATCCAATCTCACTCCCATCCCATCTCACTCCCATCCCATCTCACTCCATCCCATCTCACTCCCATCCCATCTCACTCCCATCCCATCTCACTCCCATCCCATCTCTCTCCCATCCCATCTCACTCCCATCCCATCTCACTCCCATCCCATCTCACTCCCATCCCATCTCACTCCCATCCCATCTCACTCCATCCCATCTATCCCATCCCATCTCACTCCCATCCCATCTCACTCCCATCCCATCTCACTCCCATCCCATCTCACTCCCATCCCATCTCACTCCCATCTCCATCTCACTCCCATCCCATCCCACTCACTCCCATCCCATCTCACTCCCATCCCATCTCACTCCATCCCATCTCACTCCCATCCCATCTCACTCCCATCCCATCTCACTCCCATCCCATCTCACTCCCATCCCATCTCACTCCCATCCCATCTCACTCCCATCCCATCTCACTCCCATCCCATCTCACTCCCATCCCATCTCACTCCCATCCCATCTCACTCCCATCCCATCCCATCTCACTCCCATCCCATCTCACTCCCATCCCATCTCACTCCCATCCCATCTCACTCCCATCCCATCTCACTCCCATCCCATCTCACTCCATCCCATCTCACTCCCATCCCATCTCACTCCCATCCCATCTCACTCCCATCCCATCTCACTCCCATCCCATCTCACTCCCATCCCATCTCACTCCATCCCATCTCACTCCCATCCATCCCATCTCACTCCCATCCCATCTCTCTCCCATCCCATCTCACTCCCATCCCATCTCACTCCCATCCCATCTCACTCCCATCCCATCTCACTCCATCCCATCTCACTCCCATCCCATCTCACTCCCATCCCATCTCACTCCCATCCCATCTCTCTCCCATCCCATCTCACTCTCATCCAATCTCACTCCCATCCCATCTCACTCCCATCCCATCTCACTCCCATCCCATCTCACTCCATCCCATCTACTCCCATCCCATCTCACTCCCATCCCATCTCACTCCCATCCCATCTCACTCCCATCCCATCTCACTCCCATCCCATCTCACTCCCATCCCATCTCACTCCCATCCCATCTCACTCCCATCCCATCTCACTCCCATCCCATCTCACTCCCATCCCATCTCACTCCCATCCCATCTCACTCCCATCCCATCTCACTCCCATCCCATCTCACTCCCATCCCATCTCACTCCCATCCCATCTCACTCCCATCCCATCTCACTCCCATCCCATCTCACTCCCATCCCATCTCACTCCCATCCCATCTCACTCCCATCCCATCCCATCTCACTCCCATCCCATCTCACTCCCATCCCATCTCACTCCCATCCCATCTCACTCCCATCCAATCCCATCTCACTCCCATCCCATCTCACTCCATCCCATCTCACTCCCATCCACCATCTCACTCCCATCCCATCTCACTCCCATCCCATCTCACTCCCATCCCATCTCACTCCCATCCCATCTCACTCCCATCCCATCTCACTCCCATCTCCATCTCACTCCCATCCCATCCCATCTCACTCCCATCCCATCTCACTCCCATCCCATCTCACTCCCATCCCATCTCACTCCCATCCAATCCATCTCACTCCCATCCCATCTCACTCCATCCCATCTCACTCCCATCCCATCTCACTCCCATCCCATCTCACTCCCATCCCATCTCACTCCCATCCCATCTCACTCCCATCCCATCTCACTCCCATCCCATCTCACTCCCATCCCATCTCACTCCCATCCCATCTCACTCCCATCCCATCTCACTCCCATCCATCCCATCTCACTCCCATCCCATCTCACTCCCATCCCATCTCACTCCCATCCCATCTCACTCCCATCCCATCTCACTCCCATCCCATCTCACTCCCATCCCATCCCATCTCACTCCCATCCCATCTCACTCCATCCCATCTCACTCCCATCCCATCTCACTCCCATCCCATCTCACTCCCATCCCATCTCACTCCCATCCCATCTCACTCCCATCCCATCTCACTCCCATCCCATCTCACTCCCATCCCATCTCACTCCCATCTCACTCCCATCCCATCTCACTCCCATCCCATCTCACTCCCATCCCATCTCACTCCCATCCCATCTCACTCCCATCCCATCTCACTCCCATCCCATCTCTCTCCCATCCCATCTCACTCCCATCCCATCTCACTCCCATCCCATCTCACTCCCATCCCATCTCACTCCCATCCCATCTCACTCCCATCCCATCTCACTCCCATCCCATCCCATCTCACTCCCATCCCATCTCACTCCCATCCCATCTCACTCCCATCCCATCTCACTCCCATCCCATCTCACTCCCATCCCCATCTCACTCCCATCCCATCTCTCTCCCATCCCATCTCACTCCCATCCCATCTCACTCCCATCCCATCTCACTCCCATCCCATCTCACTCCCATCCCATCTCACTCCCATCCCATCTCACTCCCATCCCATCTCACTCCCATCCCATCTCTCTCCCATCCCATCTCACTCCCATCCAATCTCACTCCCATCCCATCTCACTCCCATCCCATCCCATCTCACTCCCATCCCATCTCATCCATCCCATCTCACTCCCATCCCATCTCACTCCCATCCCATCTCACTCCCATCCCATCCCATCTCACTCCCATCCCATCTCACTCCCATCCCATCTCACTCCCATCCCATCTCACTCCCATCCCATCTCACTCCCATCCCATCTCACTCCCATCCCATCTCACTCCCATCCCATCTCACTCCATCCCATCTCACTCCCATCCCATCTCACTCCCATCCCATCTCACTCCCATCCCATCTCACTCCCATCCCATCTCACTCCCATCCCATCTCACTCCCATCCCATCTCACTCCCATCCCATCTCACTCCCATCCCATCTCACTCCCATCCCATCTCACTCCCATCCATCCCATCTCACTCCCATCCCATCTCTCTCCCATCCCATCTCACTCCCATCCCATCTCACTCCCATCCCATCTCACTCCCATCCCATCTCACTCCCATCCCATCTCACTCCCATCCCATCTCACTCCCATCCCATCTCACTCCCATCCCATCTCACTCCCATCCCATCTCACTCCCATCCCATCTCACTCCCATCCCATCTCACTCCCATCCCCATCTCACTCCCATCCCATCTCACTCCCATCCCATCCCATCTCACTCCCATCCCATCTCACTCCCATCCCATCTCACTCCCATCCCATCTCACTCCCATCCCATCTCACTCCCATCCCATCTCACTCCCATCCCCATCTCACTCCCATCCCATCTCACTCCCATCCCATCTCACTCCCATCCATCCCATCTCACTCCCATCCCATCTCTCTCCCATCCCATCTCACTCCCATCCAATCCCATCTCACTCCCATCCCATCTCACTCCCATCCCCATCTCACTCTCATCCAATCTCACTCCCATCCCATCTCACTCCCATCCCATCTCACTCCCATCCCATCTCACTCCCATCCCATCTCACTCCCATCCCATCTCACTCCCATCCCATCTCACTCCCATCCCATCTCACTCCCATCCCATCTCACTCCCATCCATCCCATCTCACTCCCATCCCATCTCACTCCCATCCCATCTCACTCCCATCCCATCTCACTCCCATCCCATCTCACTCCCATCCCATCTCACTCCCATCCCATCTCACTCCCATCCCATCTCACTCCCATCCCATCTCACTCCCATCCCATCTCACTCCCATCCCATCTCACTCCCATCCCATCTCACTCCCATCCCATCTCACTCCCATCCCATCTCACTCCCATCCCATCTCACTCCCATCCCATCTCACTCCCATCCCATCTCACTCCCATCCACCATCTCACTCCCATCCCATCTCTCTCCCATCCCATCTCACTCCCATCCATCCCATCTCACTCCCATCCCATCTCTCTCCCATCCCATCTCACTCCATCCCATCTCACTCCCATCCCATCTCACTCCCATCCCATCTCACTCCCACCCATCTCACTCCCATCCCATCTCACTCCCATCCCCATCTCACTCCCATCCCATCTCACTCCCATCCCATCTCACTCCATCCATCTCACTCCCATCCCATCTCACTCCCATCCCATCTCACTCCCATCCCATCTCACTCCCATCCCATCTCACTCCCATCCCATCTCACTCCATCCATCTCACTCCCATCCCATCTCACTCCCATCCCATCTCACTCCCATCCCATCTCACTCCCATCCCATCTCACTCCCATCTCACTCCCATCCCATCTCACTCCCATCCCATCTCACTCCCATCCCATCTCACTCCATCCATCCCATCTCACTCCCATCCATCTCACTCCCATCCCCATCTCACTCCCATCCCATCTCACTCCCATCCCATCTCACTCCCATCCCATCTCACTCCCATCCCATCTCACTCCCATCCCATCTCACTCCCATCCAATCTCACTCCCATCCCATCTCACTCCCATCCCATCTCACTCCCATCCCATCTCACTCCCATCCCATCTCACTCCATCCAATCTCACTCCCATCTCCATCTCACTCCCATCCCATCTCACTCCCATCCCATCTCACTCCCATCCCATCTCACTCCCATCCCATCTCACTCCATCTCCATCTCACTCCCATCCATCCCATCTCACTCCCATCCCATCTCACTCCCATCCCATCTCACTCCCATCCCATCTCACTCCCATCCCATCTCACTCCCATCCCATCTCACTCCCATCCCATCTCACTCCCATCCCATCTCACTCCCATCCCATCTCACTCCCATCCAATCTCACTCCCATCCCATCTCACTCCCATCCCATCTCACTCCCGTCCCATCTCACTCCCATCCCCATCTCACTCCCATCCCATCTCACTCCCATCCCCATCTCACTCCCATCCCATCTCACTCCCATCCCATCTCACTCCATCCATCCCATCTCACTCCCATCCCATCTCTCTCCCATCCCATCTCACTCCCATCCAATCCCACCTCACTCCCATCCCATCTCACTCCCATCCCATCTCACTCCCATCCCATCTCACTCCCATCCCATCTCACTCCATCCCATCTCACTCCCATCCCATCTCACTCCCATCCCATCTCACTCCCATCCCATCTCACTCCCATCCCATCTCACTCCCATCCCATCTCACTCCCATCCCATCTCACTCCATCCCATCTCACTCCCATCCCATCTCACTCCCATCCCATCTCACTCCCATCCCATCTCACTCCCATCCCATCTCACTCCCATCCCATCTCACTCCCATCCCATCTCACTCCCATCCCATCTCACTCCCATCCCATCTCACTCCCATCCCATCTCACTCCCATCCATCCCATCTCACTCCCATCCCATCTCTCTCCCATCCCATCTCACTCCCATCCAATCCCATCTCACTCCCATCCCATCTCTCTCCCATCCCCATCTCACTCTCATCCATCTCACTCCCATCCCATCTCACTCCCATCCCATCTCACTCCCATCCCATCTCACTCCCATCCCATCTCACTCCCATCCCATCTCACTCCCATCCCATCTCACTCCCATCCCATCTCACTCCCATCCCATCTCACTCCCATCCCATCCATCTCACTCCCATCCCATCTCACTCCCATCCCATCTCACTCCATCCCATCTCACTCCCATCCCATCTCACTCCATCCCATCTCACTCCCATCCCATCTCACTCCCATCCCATCTCACTCCCATCCAATCTCACTCCCATCCCATCTCACTCCCATCCCATCTCACTCCCATCCCATCTCACTCCCATCCCATCTCACTCCCATCCCATCTCACTCCCATCCCCATCTCACTCCCATCCCATCTCACTCCCATCCCATCTCACTCCCATCCATCCCATCTCACTCCCATCCCATCTCACTCCCATCCCATCTCACTCCCATCCAATCCCATCTCACTCCCATCCCATCTCTCTCCCATCCCATCTCACTCCATCCCATCTCACTCCCATCCCATCTCACTCCCATCCCATCTCACTCCCATCCCATCTCACTCCCATCCCATCTCACTCCCATCCCATCTCACTCCCATCCCATCTCACTCCCATCCCATCTCTCTCCCATCCCCATCTCACTCTCATCCAATCTCACTCCCATCCCATCTCACTCCCATCCCATCTCACTCCCATCCCATCTCTCTCCCATCCCATCTCACTCTCATCCCATCTCACTCCCATCCCATCTCACTCCCATCCCATCTCACTCCCATCCCATCTCACTCCCATCCCATCTCACTCCCATCCCATCTCACTCCCATCCCATCTCACTCCCATCCCATCTCACTCCCATCCCATCTCACTCCCATCCCATCTCACTCCCATCCCATCTCACTCCCATCCCATCTCACTCCCATCCCATCTCACTCCCATCCCATCTCACTCCCATCCAATCCCATCTCACTCCCATCCCATCTCTCTCCATCCCATCTCACTCCCATCCCATCTCACTCCCATCCCATCTCACTCCCATCCCATCTCACTCCCATCCCATCTCACTCCCATCCATCCCATCTCACTCCCATCCCATCTCACTCCCATCCAATCCCATCTCACTCCCATCCCATCTCACTCCCATCCCATCTCACTCCCATCCCATCTCACTCCCATCCCATCTCACTCCCATCCCATCTCACTCCCATCCCATCTCACTCCCATCCCATCTCACTCCCATCCCATCTCACTCCCATCCCATCTCACTCCCATCCCATCTCACTCCCATCCATCTCACTCCCATCCCATCTCACTCCCATCCCATCTCACTCCCATCCCATCTCACTCCCATCCCATCTCACTCCCATCCCATCTCACTCCCATCCCATCTCACTCCCATCCCATCTCACTCCCATCCCATCTCACTCCCATCCCATCTCACTCCCATCCCCATCTCACTCCCATCCCATCTCACTCCCATCCCATCTCACTCCCATCCCATCTCACTCCCATCCCATCTCACTCCCATCCCATCTCACTCCCATCCCATCTCACTCCCATCCCATCTCACTCCCATCCCATCTCACTCCATCCCATCTCACTCCCATCCCATCTCACTCCCATCCCATCTCACTCCCATCCCATCTCACTCCCATCCCATCTCACTCCCATCCCATCTCACTCCCATCCCATCTCACTCCCATCCCATCTCACTCCCATCCCATCTCACTCCCATCCCATCTCACTCCCATCCCATCTCACTCCCATCCCATCTCACTCCCATCCCATCTCACTCCCATCCCATCTCACTCCCATCCCATCTCACTCCCATCCCATCTCACTCCCATCCCATCTCACTCCCATCCCATCTCACTCCCATCCCATCTCACTCCCATCCCATCTCACTCCCATCCCATCTCACTCCCATCCCATCTCACTCCCATCCCATCTCACTCCCATCCCATCTCACTCCCATCCCATCTCACTCCCATCCCATCTCACTCCCATCCCATCTCACTCCCATCCATCCCATCTCACTCCCATCCCATCTCACTCCCATCCCATCTCACTCCCATCCCATCTCACTCCCATCCCATCTCACTCCCATCCCATCTCACTCCCATCCCATCTCACTCCCATCCATCCCATCTCACTCCCATCCCATCTCACTCCCATCCCATCTCACTCCCATCCATCTCACTCCCATCCCATCTCACTCCCATCCCATCTCACTCCCATCCCATCTCACTCCCATCCCATCTCACTCCCATCCATCCCATCTCACTCCCATCCCATCTCACTCCCATCCCATCTCACTCCCATCCCATCTCACTCCCATCCCATCTCACTCCCATCCCATCTCACTCCCATCCCATCTCACTCCCATCCCATCTCACTCCCATCCCATCTCACTCCCATCCCATCTCACTCCCATCCCATCTCACTCCCATCCATCCCATCTCACTCCCATCCCATCTCACTCCCATCCCATCTCACTCTCCATCCCATCCCATCTCACTCCCATCCCATCTCACTCCCATCCCATCTCACTCCCATCCCATCTCACTCCCATCCCATCTCACTCCCATCCCATCTCACTCCATCCCATCCCATCTCACTCCCATCCCATCTCACTCCCATCCCATCTCACTCCCATCCCATCTCACTCCCATCCCATCCCATCTCACTCCCATCCCATCTCACTCCCATCCCATCTCACTCCCATCCCATCTCACTCCCATCCCATCTCACTCCCATCCCATCTCACTCCCATCCCATCTCACTCCCATCCCATCTCACTCCCATCCCATCTCACTCCCATCCCATCTCACTCCCATCCCCATCTCACTCCCATCCCATCTCACTCCCATCCCATCTCACTCCCATCCCATCTCACTCCCATCCCATCTCACTCCCATCCCATCTCACTCCCATCCCATCTCACTCCCATCCCATCTCACTCCCATCCCATCTCACTCCCATCCCATCTCACTCCCATCCCATCTCACTCCCATCCCATCTCACTCCCATCCCATCTCACTCCCATCCCATCTCACTCCCATCCCATCTCACTCCCATCCCATCTCACTCCCATCCCATCTCACTCCCATCCCATCTCACTCCCATCCCATCTCACTCCCATCCCATCTCACTCCCATCCCATCTCACTCCCATCCCATCTCACTCCCATCCCATCTCACTCCCATCCCATCTCACTCCCATCCCATCTCACTCCCATCCCATCTCACTCCCATCCCATCTCACTCCCATCCCATCTCACTCCCATCCCATCTCACTCCCATCCCATCTCACTCCCATCCCATCTCACTCCCATCCATCCCATCTCACTCCCATCCCATCTCACTCCCATCCCATCTCACTCCCATCCCATCTCACTCCCATCCCATCTCACTCCCATCCCATCCCATCTCACTCCCATCCCATCTCACTCCCATCCCATCTCACTCCCATCCCATCTCACTCCCATCCCATCTCACTCCCATCCCATCCCATCTCACTCCCATCCCATCTCACTCCCATCCCATCTCACTCCCATCCCATCTCACTCCCATCCCATCTCACTCCCATCCCATCTCACTCCCATCCCATCTCACTCCCATCCCATCTCACTCCCATCCCATCTCACTCCCATCCCATCTCACTCCCATCCCATCTCACTCCCATCCCATCTCACTCCCATCCCATCTCACTCCCATCCCATCTCACTCCCATCCATCCCATCTCACTCCCATCCCATCTCACTCCCATCCCATCTCACTCCCATCCCATCTCACTCCCATCCCATCTCCCATCCCATCTCACTCCCATCCCATCTCACTCCCATCCCATCTCACTCCCATCCCATCTCACTCCCATCCCATCTCACTCCCATCCCATCTCACTCCCATCCCATCTCACTCCCATCCCATCTCACTCCCATCCCATCTCACTCCCATCCCATCTCACTCCCATCCCATCTCACTCCCATCCCATCTCACTCCCATCCCATCTCACTCCCATCCCATCTCACTCCCATCCCATCTCACTCCCATCCCATCTCACTCCCATCCCATCTCACTCCCATCCCATCTCACTCCCATCCCATCTCACTCCCATCCCATCTCACTCCCATCCCATCTCACTCCCATCCCATCTCACTCCCATCCCATCTCACTCCCATCCCATCTCACTCCCATCCCATCTCACTCCCATCCCATCTCACTCCCATCCCATCTCACTCCCATCCCATCTCACTCCCATCCCATCTCACTCCATCCCATCTCACTCCATCCCATCTCACTCCCATCCCATCTCACTCCCATCCCATCTCACTCCCATCCCATCTCACTCCCATCCCATCTCACTCCCATCCCATCTCACTCCCATCCCATCTCACTCCCATCCCATCTCACTCCCATCCCATCTCACTCCCATCCCATCTCACTCCCATCCCATCTCACTCCCATCCCATCTCACTCCCATCCCATCTCACTCCCATCCCATCTCACTCCCATCCCATCTCACTCCCATCCCATCTCACTCCCATCCCATCTCACTCCCATCCCATCTCACTCCCATCCCATCTCACTCCCATCCCATCTCACTCCCATCCCATCTCACTCCCATCCCATCTCACTCCCATCCCATCTCACTCCCATCCCATCTCACTCCCATCCCATCTCACTCCATCCCTCACTCCCATCCCATCTCACTCCCATCCCATCTCACTCCATCCCATCTCACTCCCATCCCATCTCACTCCCATCCCATCTCACTCCCATCCCATCTCACTCCCATCCCATCTCACTCCCATCCCATCTCACTCCATCCATCTCACTCCCATCCCATCTCACTCCCATCCCATCTCACTCCCATCCCATCTCACTCCCATCCCATCTCACTCCCATCCCATCTCACTCCCATCCCATCTCACTCCCATCCCATCTCACTCCCATCCCATCTCACTCCCATCCCATCTCACTCCCATCCCATCTCACTCCCATCCCATCTCACTCCCATCCCATCTCACTCCCATCCCATCTCACTCCCATCCATCCCATCTCACTCCCATCCCATCTCACTCCCATCCCATCTCACTCCCATCCCATCTCACTCCCATCCCATCTCACTCCCATCCCATCTCACTCCCATCCCATCTCACTCCCATCCCATCTCACTCCCATCCCATCTCACTCCCATCCCATCTCACTCCCATCCCATCTCACTCCCATCCCATCTCACTCCCATCCCATCTCACTCCCATCCCATCTCACTCCCATCCCATCTCACTCCCATCCCATCTCACTCCCATCCCATCTCACTCCCATCCCATCTCACTCCCATCCCATCTCACTCCCATCCCATCTCACTCCCATCCCATCTCACTCCCATCCCATCTCACTCCCATCCCATCCCATCCCATCTCACTCCCATCCCATCTCACTCCCATCCCATCTCACTCCCATCCCATCTCACTCCCATCCCATCTCACTCCCATCCCATCTCACTCCCATCCCATCTCACTCCCATCCCATCTCACTCCCATCCCATCTCACTCCCATCCCATCTCACTCCCATCCCATCTCACTCCCATCCCATCTCACTCCCATCCCATCTCACTCCCATCCCATCTCACTCCCATCCCATCTCACTCCCATCCCATCTCACTCCCATCCCATCTCACTCCCATCCCATCTCACTCCCATCCATCCATCTCACTCCCATCCCATCTCACTCCCATCCCATCTCACTCCATCCCATCTCACTCCCATCTCACTCCCATCCCATCTCACTCCCATCCCATCTCACTCCCATCCCATCTCACTCCCATCCCATCTCACTCCCATCCCATCTCACTCCCATCCCATCTCACTCCCATCCCATCTCACTCCCATCCCATCTCACTCCCATCCCATCTCACTCCCATCCCATCTCACTCCCATCCCATCTCACTCCCATCCCATCTCACTCCATCCCATCTCACTCCCATCCCATCTCACTCCCATCCCATCTCACTCCCATCCCATCTCACTCCCATCCCATCTCACTCCCATCCCATCTCACTCCCATCCCATCTCACTCCCATCCCATCTCACTCCCATCCCATCTCACTCCCATCCCATCTCACTCCCATCCCATCTCACTCCCATCCCATCTCACTCCCATCCCATCTCACTCCCATCCCATCTCACTCCCATCCCATCTCACTCCATCCCATCTCACTCCCATCCCATCTCACTCCCATCCCATCTCACTCCCATCCCATCTCACTCCCATCCCATCTCACTCCCATCCCATCTCACTCCCATCCCATCTCACTCCCATCCCATCTCACTCCCATCCCATCTCACTCCCATCCCATCTCACTCCCATCCCATCTCACTCCCATCCCATCTCACTCCCATCCCATCTCACTCCCATCCCATCTCACTCCCATCCCCATCTCACTCCCATCCCATCTCACTCCATCCCATCTCACTCCCATCCCATCTCACTCCCATCCCATCTCACTCCCATCCCATCTCACTCCCATCCCATCTCACTCCCATCCCATCTCACTCCCATCCCATCTCACTCCATCCCATCTCACTCCCATCCCATCTCACTCCATCCCATCTCACTCCCATCCCATCTCACTCCCATCCCATCTCACTCCCATCCCATCTCACTCCCATCCCATCTCACTCCCATCCCATCTCACTCCCATCCCATCTCACTCCCATCCCATCTCACTCCCATCCCATCTCACTCCCATCCCATCTCACTCCCATCCCATCTCACTCCCATCCCATCTCACTCCCATCCCATCTCACTCCCATCCCATCTCACTCCCATCCCATCTCACTCCCATCCCATCTCACTCCCATCCCATCTCACTCCCATCCCATCTCACTCCCATCCCATCTCACTCCCATCCCATCTCACTCCCATCCCATCTCACTCCCATCCCATCTCACTCCCATCCCATCTCACTCCCATCCCATCTCACTCCCATCCCATCTCACTCCCATCCCATCTCACTCCCATCCCATCTCACTCCCATCCATCCCATCTCACTCCCATCCCATCTCACTCCCATCCCATCTCACTCCCATCCCATCTCACTCCCATCCCATCTCACTCCCATCCCATCTCACTCCCATCCCATCTCACTCCCATCCCATCTCACTCCATCCCATCTCACTCCCATCCCATCTCACTCCCATCCCATCTCACTCCCATCCCATCTCACTCCCATCCCATCTCACTCCCATCCCATCTCACTCCCATCCCATCTCACTCCCATCCCATCTCACTCCCATCCCATCTCACTCCCATCCCATCTCACTCCCATCCCATCTCACTCCCATCCCATCTCACTCCCATCCCATCTCACTCCCATCCCATCTCACTCCCATCCCATCTCACTCCCATCCCATCTCACTCCCATCCCATCTCACTCCCATCCCATCTCACTCCCATCCCATCTCACTCCCATCCCATCTCACTCCATCCCATCTCACTCCCATCCCATCTCACTCCCATCCCATCTCACTCCCATCCCATCTCACTCCCATCCCATCTCACTCCCATCCCATCTCACTCCCATCCCCATCTCACTCCCATCCCATCTCACTCCCATCCCATCTCACTCCCATCCCATCTCACTCCCATCCCATCTCACTCCCATCCCATCTCACTCCCATCCCATCTCACTCCCATCCCCATCTCACTCCCATCCCATCTCACTCCCATCCCCATCTCACTCCCATCCCATCTCACTCCCATCCCATCTCACTCCCATCCCATCTCACTCCCATCCCATCTCACTCCCATCCCATCTCACTCCATCCATCCCATCTCACTCCCATCCCATCTCACTCCCATCCCATCTCACTCCCATCCCATCTCACTCCCATCCCATCTCACTCCATCCCATCTCACTCCCATCCCATCTCACTCCCATCCCATCTCACTCCCATCCCATCTCACTCCCATCCCATCTCACTCCCATCCCATCTCACTCCCATCCCATCTCACTCCCATCCCATCTCACTCCCATCCCATCTCACTCCCATCCCATCTCACTCCCATCCCATCTCACTCCCATCCCATCTCACTCCCATCCCATCTCACTCCCATCCCATCTCACTCCCATCCCATCTCACTCCCATCCCATCTCACTCCCATCCCATCTCACTCCCATCCCATCTCACTCCCATCCCATCTCACTCCCATCCCATCTCACTCCCATCCCATCTCACTCCCATCCCATCTCACTCCCATCCCATCTCACTCCCATCCCATCTCACTCCCATCCCATCTCACTCCCATCCCATCTCACTCCCATCCATCCCATCTCACTCCCATCCCATCTCACTCCCATCCCATCTCACTCCCATCCCATCTCACTCCCATCCCATCTCACTCCCATCCCATCTCACTCCCATCCCATCTCACTCCCATCCCATCTCACTCCCATCTCCTCCATCCCATCTCACTCCCATCCCATCTCACTCCCATCCCATCTCACTCCCATCCCATCTCACTCCCATCCCATCTCACTCCCATCCCATCTCACTCCCATCCCATCTCACTCCCATCCCATCTCACTCCCATCCCATCTCACTCCCATCCCATCTCACTCCCATCCCATCTCACTCCCATCCCATCTCACTCCCATCCCATCTCACTCCCATCCCATCTCACTCCCATCCCATCTCACTCCCATCCCATCTCACTCCCATCCCATCTCACTCCCATCCCATCTCACTCCCATCCCATCTCACTCCCATCCCATCTCACTCCCATCCCATCTCACTCCCATCCCATCTCACTCCCATCCCATCTCACTCCCATCCCATCTCACTCCCATCCCATCTCACTCCCATCCCATCTCACTCCCATCCCATCTCACTCCCATCTCACTCCCATCCCATCTCACTCCCATCCCATCTCACTCCATCCCATCTCACTCCATCCCATCTCACTCCCATCCCATCTCACTCCCATCCCATCTCACTCCATCCCATCTCACTCCCATCCCATCTCACTCCCATCCCATCTCACTCCCATCCCATCTCACTCCCATCCCATCTCACTCCCATCCCATCTCACTCCCATCCATCCCATCTCACTCCCATCCCATCTCACTCCCATCCCATCTCACTCCCATCCCATCTCACTCCCATCCCATCTCACTCCCATCCCATCTCACTCCCATCCCATCCCATCTCACTCCCATCCCATCTCACTCCCATCCCATCTCACTCCCATCCCATCTCACTCCCATCCCATCTCACTCCCATCCCATCTCACTCCCATCCCATCTCACTCCCATCCCATCTCACTCCCATCCCATCTCACTCCCATCCCATCTCACTCCCATCCCATCTCACTCCCATCCCATCTCACTCCCATCCCATCTCACTCCCATCCCATCTCACTCCCATCCCATCTCACTCCCATCCCATCTCACTCCCATCCATCCCATCTCACTCCCATCCCATCTCACTCCCATCCCATCTCACTCCCATCCCATCTCACTCCCATCCCATCTCACTCCCATCCCATCTCACTCCCATCCCATCTCACTCCCATCCCCATCTCACTCCCATCCCATCTCACTCCCATCCCATCTCACTCCCATCCCATCTCACTCCCATCCCATCTCACTCCCATCCCATCTCACTCCCATCCCATCTCACTCCCATCCCATCTCACTCCCATCCCATCTCACTCCCATCCCATCTCACTCCCATCCCATCTCACTCCCATCCCATCTCACTCCCATCCATCCATCTCACTCCCATCCCATCTCACTCCCATCCCATCTCACTCCCATCCCATCTCACTCCCATCCCATCTCACTCCCATCCCATCTCACTCCCATCCCATCTCACTCCCATCCCATCTCACTCCCATCCCATCCCATCTCACTCCCATCCCATCTCACTCCCATCCCATCTCACTCCCATCCCATCTCACTCCCATCCCATCTCACTCCCATCCCATCTCACTCCCATCCCATCTCACTCCCATCCCATCTCACTCCCATCCCATCTCACTCCCATCCCATCTCACTCCCATCCCATCTCACTCCCATCCCATCTCACTCCCATCCCATCTCACTCCCATCCCATCTCACTCCCATCCCATCTCACTCCCATCCCATCTCACTCCCATCCCATCTCACTCCCATCCCATCCCATCTCACTCCCATCCCATCTCACTCCCATCCCATCTCACTCCCATCCCATCTCACTCCCATCCCATCTCACTCCCATCCCATCTCACTCCCATCCCATCTCACTCCCATCCCATCTCACTCCCATCCCATCTCACTCCCATCCCATCTCACTCCCATCCCATCTCACTCCCATCCCATCTCACTCCATCCCATCTCACTCCCATCCCATCTCACTCCCATCCCATCTCACTCCCATCCCATCTCACTCCCATCATCCCATCTCACTCCCATCCCATCTCACTCCCATCCCATCTCACTCCCATCCCATCTCACTCCCATCCCATCTCACTCCATCCCATCTCACTCCCATCCCATCTCACTCCCATCCCATCTCACTCCCATCCCATCTCACTCCCATCCCATCTCACTCCCATCCCATCTCACTCCCATCCCATCTCACTCCCATCCCATCTCACTCCCATCCCATCTCACTCCCATCCCATCTCACTCCCATCCCATCTCACTCCATCCCATCTCACTCCCATCCCATCTCACTCCCATCCCATCTCACTCCCATCCCATCTCACTCCCATCTCCATCTCACTCCCATCCCATCCCATCTCACTCCCATCCCATCTCACTCCCATCCCATCTCACTCCCATCCCATCTCACTCCCATCTCACTCCCATCCCATCTCACTCCCATCCCATCTCACTCCCATCCCATCTCACTCCCATCCCATCTCACTCCCATCCCATCTCACTCCCATCCCATCTCACTCCCATCCCATCTCACTCCCATCCCATCTCACTCCCATCCCATCTCACTCCCATCCATCCCATCTCACTCCCATCCCATCTCACTCCATCCCATCTCACTCCATCCATCCCATCTCACTCCCATCCCATCTCACTCCCATCCCATCTCACTCCCATCCCATCTCACTCCCATCCCCATCTCACTCCCATCCCATCTCACTCCCATCCATCCCATCTCACTCCCATCCCATCTCACTCCCATCCCATCTCACTCCCATCCCATCTCACTCCCATCCCATCTCACTCCCATCCCATCTCACTCCCATCCCATCTCACTCCCATCCCATCTCACTCCCATCCCATCCATCCCATCCACTCCCATCCCATCTCACTCCCATCCCATCTCACTCCCATCCCATCTCACTCCCATCCCATCTCACTCCCATCCCCATCTCACTCCCATCCCATCTCACTCCCATCCCATCTCACTCCCATCCCATCTCACTCCCATCCCATCTCACTCCCATCCCATCCCATCTCACTCCCATCCCATCTCACTCCCATCCCATCTCACTCCATCCCATCTCACTCCCATCCCATCTCACTCCCATCCCATCTCACTCCCATCCCATCTCACTCCCATCCCATCTCACTCCCATCCCATCTCACTCCATCCATCCCATCTCACTCCCATCCCATCTCACTCCCATCCCATCTCACTCCATCCCATCTCACTCCCATCCCATCTCACTCCCATCCCATCTCACTCCCATCCCCATCTCACTCCCATCCCATCTCACTCCCATCCCATCTCACTCCCATCCCATCTCACTCCCATCCCATCTCACTCCCATCCCATCTCACTCCCATCCCATCTCACTCCCATCCCATCTCACTCCCATCCCATCTCACTCCCATCCCATCTCACTCCCATCCCATCTCACTCCCATCCCATCTCACTCCCATCCCATCTCACTCCCATCCCATCTCACTCCCATCCCATCTCACTCCCATCCCATCTCACTCCCATCCCATCTCACTCCCATCCCATCTCACTCCATCCCATCTCACTCCCATCCCATCTCACTCCCATCCCATCTCACTCCCATCCATCCCATCTCACTCCCATCCCATCTCACTCCCATCCCATCTCACTCCCATCCCATCTCACTCCCATCCCATCCCATCTCACTCCCATCCCATCTCACTCCCATCCCATCTCACTCCCATCCCATCTCACTCCCATCCCATCTCACTCCCATCCCATCTCACTCCCATCCACCCATCTCACTCCCATCCCATCTCACTCCCATCCCATCTCACTCCCATCCCATCTCACTCCCATCCCATCTCACTCCCATCCCATCTCACTCCCATCCCATCTCACTCCCATCCCATCTCACTCCCATCCCATCTCACTCCCATCCCATCTCACTCCACCATCCCATCTCACTCCCATCCCATCTCACTCCCATCCCATCTCACTCCCATCCCATCTCACTCCCATCCCATCTCACTCCCATCCCATCTCACTCCCATCCCATCTCACTCCCATCCCATCTCACTCCCATCCCATCTCACTCCCATCCCATCTCACTCCCATCCCATCTCACTCCCATCCCATCTCCCATCCCATCTCACTCCCATCCCATCTCACTCCCATCCCATCTCACTCCCATCCCATCTCACTCCCATCCCATCTCACTCCCATCCCATCTCACTCCCATCCCATCTCACTCCCATCCCATCTCACTCCCATCCCATCTCACTCCCATCCCATCTCACTCCCATCCCATCTCACTCCCATCCCATCTCACTCCCATCCCATCTCACTCCCATCCCATCTCACTCCCATCCCATCTCACTCCCATCCATCCCATCTCACTCCCATCCCATCTCACTCCATCCCATCTCACTCCCATCCCATCTCACTCCCATCCCATCTCACTCCCATCCCATCTCAATCCCATCCCATCTCACTATCATCCAATCTCACTCCCAACCCATCTCACTCCCATCCCATCTCACTCCCATCCCATCTCACTCCCATCCCATCTCTCTCCCATCCCATCTCACTCTCATCCCATCTCACTCCCATCCCATCTCACTCCCAACCCATCTCACTCCCATCCCATCTCACTCCCATCCCATCTCACTCCCATCCCCATCTCACTCCATCCCATCTCACTCGTCCCATCTCACTTCCATCCCAGTGGAGTGAGACTCACATCCCATCTCACTCCCATCCCATCTCACTCCCATCCCATCTCACTCCCATCCCATCTCACTTCCATCCAATCTCACTCCCATCCCATCTCACTCCCATCCCATCTCACTCCCATCCCCATCTCACTCCCATCCCATCTCACTTCCATCCCATCTCGCTCCCATCCCAATCTCACTCCCATCTGCATCTTACTCCAATCCCATCCCATCTCTCTCCCATCCCATCTCACTCCTTCCCATCTCACTCCAATCCCATCTCACTCCCATCCCATCTCACTCCCATCCCATCTCACTCCCATCCTATTCACTTCCATCCCATCTCACTCCATCCCCATGATGACTCCCATCCCATCTCACTCCCATCCCAATCTCACTCCCATCTCCATCTCACTCCCATCCCATCCCATCTCACTCCCATCCCATCTCACTCCCATCCCATCTCACTCCAATCCACCATCTCACTCCCATCCCATCTCATTCCAATCCCATCTCACTCCCATCCCATCTCACTCCATCCCATCTCACTCCCATCCCATCCCATCTCACTCCCATCCCATCTCACTCCATCCCATCTCACTCCCATCTCCATCTCACTCCCATCGCATCCCATCTCACTCCCATCCCATCTCACTCCCATCCCCATCTCACTCCCATCCCATCTCACTACCATCCCATCTCACTCCCATCCCATCTCACTCCCATCCCATCTCACTCCCATCCCATCTCACTCCCATCCCATCTCACTCCCATCCCATCTCACTCCCATCCCATCTCACTCCCATCCCATCTCACTCCCATCCCATCTCACTCGTCCCATCTCAATTCCATCCCAGTGGGATGAGACTCACATCCCATCTCACTCCCATCCCATCTCACTCCGATCCCATCTCACTTCCATCCCATCTCACTCCAATCCCATCTCACTCCCATCCCATCTCACTCCCATCCCATCTCACTCCCATCCATCTCACTCCCATCCCATCTCACTCCCATCCCATCTCACTCCCATCCCATCTCACTCCCATCTCAATCTACTCCATCCCATCCCATCTCTCTCCCATCCCATCTCACTCCTATCCCATTTCACTCCCATCCCATCTCACTCCCATCCCATCTCACTCCATCCCATCTCACTCCCATCCCATCTCACTCCCATCCCAATCTCACTCCCATCTCCATCTCACTCCCATCCATCCCATCTCACTCCCATCCCATCTCACTCCATCCCATCTCACTCCATCCCATCTCACTCCCATCCCAATCTCACTCCCATCTCCATCTCACTCCATCCCATCCCATCTCACTCCCATCCCATCTCACTCCCATCCCATCTCACTCCCATCCCATCTCACTCCCATCCCATCCATCTCACTCCCATCCCATCTCACTCCCATCCCATCTCACTCCCATCCCATCTCACTCCCATCCCATCTCCTCCCATCCCATCTCACTCCCATCCCATCTCACTCCCATCCCATCTCACTCCCATCCCATCTCACTCCCATCCCATCTCACTCCCATCCCATCTCACTCCCATCCCCATCTCACTCCCATCCCATCTCACTCCATCCCATCTCACTCCCATCCCATCTCACTCCCATCCCATCTCACTCCCATCCCATCTCACTCCCATCCCATCTCACTCCCATCCCATCTCACTCCCATCCCATCTCACTCCCATCCCATCTCACTCCCATCCCATCTCACTCCCATCCCATCTCACTCCCATCTCACTCCCATCCCATCTCACTCCCATCCCATCTCACTCCCATCCCATCTCACTCCCATCCCATCTCACTCCATCCCATCTCACTCCCATCCCATCTCACTCCCATCCCATCTCACTCCCATCCCATCTCACTCCCATCCCATCTCACTCCATCCCATCTCACTCCCATCCCATCTCACTCCCATCCCATCTCACTCCCATCCCATCTCACTCCCATCCCATCTCACTCCCATCCCATCTCACTCCCATCCCATCTCACTCCCATCCCATCTCACTCCCATCCCATCTCACTCCCATCCCATCTCACTCCCATCCCATCTCACTCCCATCCCATCTCACTCCCATCCCATCTCACTCCCATCCCATCTCACTCCATCCCATCTCACTCCCATCCCATCTCACTCCCATCCCATCTCACTCCCATCCCATCTCACTCCCATCCCATCTCACTCCCATCCCATCTCACTCCCATCCCATCTCACTCCCATCCCATCCCATCTCACTCCCATCCCATCTCACTCCCATCCCATCTCACTCCCATCCCATCTCACTCCCATCCCACTCCCATCCCATCTCACTCCCATCCCATCTCACTCCCATCCCATCTCACTCCCATCCCATCTCACTCCCATCCCATCTCACTCCCATCCCATCTCACTCCCATCCCATCTCACTCCCATCCCATCTCACTCCCATCCCATCTCACTCCCATCCATCCCATCTCACTCCCATCCCATCTCACTCCCATCCCATCTCACTCCCATCCCATCTCACTCCCATCCCATCTCACTCCCATCCCATCTCACTCCCATCCCATCTCACTCCCATCCATCCATCTCACTCCCATCCCATCTCACTCCCATCCAATCCCATCTCACTCCCATCCCATCTCACTCCCATCCCATCTCACTCTCATCCCATCTCACTCCCATCCCATCTCACTCCCATCCCATCTCACTCCCATCCCCATCTCACTCCCATCCCATCTCACTCCCATCCCATATCACTCCCATCCCATCTCACTCCCATCCCATCTCACTCCCATCCCATCTCACTCCCATCCCATCTCACTCCCATCCCATCTCACTCCCATCCCATCTCACTCCCATCCCATCTCACTCCCATCCCATCTCACTCCATCCCATCTCACTCCCATCCCATCTCACTCCCATCCCATCTCACTCCCATCCCATCTCACTCCCATCCCATCTCACTCCCATCCCATCTCACTCCATCCCATCTCACTCCCATCCCATCTCACTCCCATCCCATCTCACTCCCATCCCATCTCACTCCCATCCCATCTCACTCCCATCCCATCTCACTCCCATCCCATCTCACTCCCATCCCATCTCACTCCCATCCCATCTCACTCCATCCCATCTCACTCCCATCCCATCTCACTCCCATCCCATCTCACTCCCATCCCATCTCACTCCCATCCCATCTCACTCCCATCCCATCTCACTCCATCCCATCTCACTCCCATCCCATCTCACTCCCATCCCATCTCACTCCCATCCCATCTCACTCCCATCCCATCTCACTCCCATCCCATCTCACTCCCATCCCATCTCACTCCCATCCCATCTCACTCCCATCCCATCTCACTCCCATCCCATCTCACTCCATCCCATCTCACTCCCATCCCATCTCACTCCCATCCCATCTCACTCCCATCCCATCTCACTCCCATCCATCCCATCTCACTCCCATCCCATCTCACTCCCATCCATCCCATCTCACTCCCATCCCATCTCACTCCCATCCCATCTCACTCCCATCCCATCTCACTCCATCCCATCTCACTCCCATCCCATCTCACTCCCATCCCATCTCACTCCCATCCCATCTCACTCCCATCCCATCTCACTCATCCAATCTCACTCCCATCCCATCTCACTCCCATCCCATCTCACTCCCATCCCATCTCACTCCCATCCCATCTCACTCCCATCCCATCTCACTCCATCCCATCTCACTCCCATCCCATCTCACTCCCATCCCATCTCACTCCCATCCCATCTCACTCCCATCCCATCTCACTCCCATCCCATCTCACTCCCATCCCATCTCACTCCCATCCCATCTCACTCCCATCTCCATCTCACTCCCATCCCATCTCACTCCATCCCATCTCACTCCCATCCCATCTCACTCCCATCCCATCTCACTCCCATCCCATCTCACTCCCATCCCATCTCACTCCCATCCCATCTCACTCCCATCCATCCCATCTCACTCCCATCCCATCTCACTCCATCCCATCTCACTCCATCCCATCTCACTCCCATCCCATCTCACTCCCATCCCATCTCACTCCCATCCCATCTCACTCCCATCCCATCTCACTCCCATCCCATCTCACTCCATCCCATCTCACTCCCATCCCATCTCACTCCCATCCCATCTCACTCCCATCCCATCTCACTCCCATCCCATCTCACTCCCATCCCATCTCACTCCCATCCCATCTCACTCCCATCCCATCTCACTCCCATCCATCCATCTCACTCCCATCCCATCTCACTCCCATCCCATCTCACTCCCATCCCATCTCACTCCCATCCCATCTCACTCCCATCCATCCATCTCACTCCCATCCCATCTCACTCCCATCCCATCTCACTCCCATCCCATCTCACTCCATCCCATCTCACTCCCATCCCATCTCACTCCCATCCCATCTCACTCCCATCCCATCTCACTCCCATCCATCTACTCCCATCCATCTCACTCCCATCCCATCTCACTCCCATCCCATCTCACTCCCATCCCATCTCACTCCCATCCCATCTCACTCCCATCCCATCTCACTCCCATCCCATCTCACTCCCATCCCATCTCACTCCCATCCCATCTCACTCCCATCCCATCTCACTCCATCCATCCCATCTCACTCCCATCCCATCTCACTCCATCCCATCTCACTCCCATCCCATCTCACTCCCATCCCATCTCACTCCCATCCCATCTCACTCCCATCCCATCTCACTCCCATCCCATCTCACTCCCATCCCATCTCACTCCCATCCCATCTCACTCCCATCTCCCATCCCATCTCACTCCCATCCCATCTCACTCCCATCCCATCTCACTCCCATCCCATCTCACTCCCATCCCATCTCACTCCCATCCCATCTCACTCCCATCCCATCTCACTCCATCCATCCCATCTCACTCCCATCCCATCTCACTCCCATCCCATCTCACTCCCATCCCATCTCACTCCCATCCCATCTCACTCCCATCCCATCTCACTCCCATCCCATCTCACTCCCATCCCATCTCACTCCCATCCCATCTCACTCCCATCCCATCTCACTCCCATCCCATCTCACTCCCATCCCATCTCACTCCCATCCCATCTCACTCCCATCCATCCATCTCACTCCCATCCCATCTCACTCCCATCCCATCTCACTCCCATCCCATCTCACTCCCATCCCATCTCACTCCCATCCCATCTCACTCCCATCCCATCTCACTCCCATCCCATCTCCCATCCCATCTCACTCCCATCCCATCTCACTCCCATCCCATCTCACTCCCATCCCATCTCACTCCCATCCCATCTCACTCCCATCCCATCTCACTCCCATCCCATCTCACTCCATCCCATCTCACTCCCATCCCATCTCACTCCCATCCCATCTCACTCCATCCATCCCATCTCACTCCCATCCCATCTCACTCCCATCCCATCTCACTCCCATCCCATCTCACTCCCATCCCATCTCACTCCCATCCCATCTCACTCCCATCCCATCTCACTCCCATCCCATCTCACTCCATCCCATCTCACTCCCATCCCATCTCACTCCCATCCCATCTCACTCCCATCCCATCTCACTCCATCCCATCTCACTCCCATCCCATCTCACTCCCATCCCATCTCACTCCCATCCCATCTCACTCCCATCCCATCTCACTCCCATCCCATCTCACTCCCATCCATCCCATCTCACTCCCATCCCATCTCACTCCCATCCCATCTCACTCCCATCCCATCTCACTCCCATCCCATCTCACTCCATCCATCTCACTCCCATCCCATCTCACTCCCATCCCATCTCACTCCCATCCCATCTCACTCCATCCCATCTCACTCCCATCCCATCTCACTCCCATCCCATCTCACTCCCATCCCATCTCACTCCCATCCCATCTCACTCCCATCCCATCTCACTCCCATCCCATCTCACTCCCATCCCATCTCACTCCCATCCCATCTCACTCCATCCCATCTCACTCCCATCCCATCTCACTCCCATCCCATCTCACTCCCATCCCATCTCACTCCCATCCCATCTCACTCCCATCCCATCTCACTCCATCCCATCTCACTCCCATCCCATCTCACTCCCATCCCATCTCACTCCCATCCCATCTCACTCCATCCCATCTCACTCCCATCCCATCTCACTCCCATCCCATCTCACTCCCATCCCATCTCACTCCCATCCCATCTCACTCCCATCCCATCTCACTCCCATCCCATCTCACTCCCATCCCATCTCACTCCCATCCATCCCATCTCACTCCCATCCCATCTCACTCCCATCCCATCTCACTCCATCCCATCCCATCTCACTCCCATCCCATCTCACTCCCATCCCATCTCACTCCCATCCCATCTCACTCCCATCCCATCCATCTCACTCCCATCCCATCTCACTCCCATCCCATCTCACTCCCATCCCATCTCACTCCCATCCATCCCATCTCACTCCCATCCCATCTCACTCCCATCCCATCTCACTCCCATCCCATCTCACTCCCATCCCATCTCACTCCCATCCCATCTCACTCCCATCCCATCTCACTCCCATCCCATCTCACTCCCATCCCATCTCACTCCCATCCCATCTCACTCCCATCCCATCTCACTCCCATCCCATCTCACTCCCATCCCATCTCACTCCCATCCCATCTCACTCCCATCCCATCTCACTCCATCCCATCTCACTCCCATCCCATCTCACTCCCATCCCATCTCACTCCCATCCCATCTCACTCCCATCCCATCTCACTCCCATCCCATCTCACTCCCATCCCATCTCACTCCCATCCCATCTCACTCCCATCCCATCTCACTCCCATCCCATCTCACTCCCATCCCATCTCACTCCCATCCCATCTCACTCCATCCCATCTCACTCCCATCCCATCTCACTCCCATCCCATCTCACTCCCATCCCATCTCACTCCATCCATCTCACTCCCATCCCATCTCACTCCCATCCCATCTCACTCCCATCCCATCTCACTCCCATCCCATCTCACTCCCATCCCATCTCACTCCCATCCCATCTCACTCCCATCCCATCTCACTCCCATCCCATCTCACTCCCATCCCATCCCATCTCACTCCCATCCCATCTCACTCCCATCCCATCTCACTCCCATCCCATCTCACTCCATCCACTCCCATCCCATCTCACTCCCATCCCATCTCACTCCCATCCCATCTCACTCCCATCCCATCTCACTCCCATCCCATCTCACTCCCATCCCATCTCACTCCATCTCCCATCCCATCTCACTCCCATCCCATCTCACTCCCATCCCATCTCACTCCCATCCCATCTCACTCCCATCCCATCTCACTCCCATCCCATCTCACTCCCATCCCATCTCACTCCCATCCCATCTCACTCCCATCCCATCTCACTCCCATCCCATCTCACTCCCATCCCATCTCACTCCCATCCCATCTCACTCCATCCCATCTCACTCCATCCCATCTCACTCCCATCCCATCTCACTCCCATCCCATCTCACTCCCATCCCATCTCACTCCCATCCCATCTCACTCCCATCCCATCTCACTCCCATCCCATCTCACTCCCATCCCATCTCACTCCCATCCCATCTCCATCTCACTCCATCCCATCTCACTCCCATCCCATCTCACTCCCATCCCATCTCACTCCCATCCCATCTCACTCCCATCCCATCTCACTCCCATCCCATCTCACTCCATCCCATCTCACTCCCATCCCATCTCACTCCCATCCCATCTCACTCCCATCCCATCTCACTCCCATCCCATCTCACTCCCATCCCATCTCACTCCCATCCCATCTCACTCCCATCCCATCTCACTCCCATCCCATCTCACTCCCATCCCATCTCACTCCATCCCATCTCACTCCCATCCCATCTCACTCCCATCCCATCTCACTCCCATCCCATCTCACTCCCATCCCATCTCACTCCCATCCCATCTCACTCCCATCCCATCTCACTCCCATCCCCATCTCACTCCCATCCCATCTCACTCCCATCCCATCTCACTCCCATCCCATCTCACTCCCATCCCATCTCACTCCCATCCCATCTCACTCCCATCCCATCTCACTCCCATCCCATCTCACTCCCATCCCATCTCACTCCCATCCCATCTCACTCCCATCCCATCTCACTCCCATCCCATCTCACTCCCATCCCATCTCACTCCCATCCCATCTCACTCCCATCCCATCTCACTCCCATCCCATCTCACTCCCATCCCATCTCACTCCCATCCCATCTCACTCCCATCCCATCTCACTCCCATCCCATCTCACTCCCATCCCATCTCACTCCCATCCCATCTCACTCCCATCCCATCTCACTCCCATCCCATCTCACTCCCATCCCATCTCACTCCCATCCCATCTCACTCCATCCCATCCCATCCCATCTCACTCCCATCCCCATCTCACTCCCATCCCATCTCACTCCCATCCCATCTCACTCCCATCCCATCTCACTCCCATCCCATCTCACTCCCATCCCATCTCACTCCCATCCCATCCCATCTCACTCCCATCCCATCTCACTCCCATCCCATCTCACTCCCATCCCATCTCACTCCCATCCCATCTCACTCCCATCCCATCTCACTCCCATCCATCCCATCTCACTCCCATCCCATCTCACTCCCATCCCATCTCACTCCC
>JANIIK010000595.1:82500-84000 GCA_027704905.1 Muraenolepis orangiensis | reverse complement strand
TCGTGTCGTCAGCAAACTTGATGATGACGTTGGAGCTGTGCATAGCCATGCAGTCGTGGGTGTAGAGGGAGTAGAGGAGAGGGCTCAGCACGCATCCCTGGGGGGCTCCCGTGTTGAGGGTCAGTGGCTCTGAGGTGGTGCTGCCCATCCTCACCACCTGGCGGCGGTCCGACAGGAGGTCCAGTATCCAGCTGCACGTGGATGGGGGCACGCCTAGACCTCTAAGCTTGGTGTCGAGCTTGGCAGGAACTATTGTGTTGAATGCTGAGCTGTAGTCCACAAACAGCATTCGCACATAACAGTTCTTTCCCTCTGGTCTACAGTATAGATAGAGACTAGAACCAGACTAGAACCAGACTAGAACCAGACTAGAACCAGGTTACTACACTCTGTACAAAACACTCCTCTATTCATAGGAACATGGAACCACCCACTGGGGAGCTTCCTAATTCACCGGTCACCTGTCACCTGTCACCAGGGTGTGACACACAGGGAGGAGGAGGGGGGAGGGGGGGGGTTCACACTGGTTCTTTACTCACGCTGGTTCTGTATTCACACTGGTTCTATCCACGCTGGTTCTGTTCACACTGGTTCTGTACTCAATGGTTCTGTACTCACGCTGGTTCTTTCAAAACTGGTTCTGTACTCATGCTGGTTCTGATCAGGCTGGTTCTATCCACACTGGTTCTGTTCACACTGGTTCTGTTCCCACTGGTTCTGTTCCCACTGGTTCTGTTCACACTGGTTGTGTTCACACTGGTTCTGTTCTCACGCTGGTTCTGTTCACACTGGTTTCTATCCACACTGGTTCTGTACTCACGCTGGTTCTATCCCAAACTGGTTCTATCCACACTGGTTCTGTACACACACTTTTATTTGTTTTGATTTGTTCTCACACTGGTTCTGTTCACTGGTTCTGTTCACTTGTTCTTTTCACTGGTTCTGTTCACACAGGTTGTGTTCCTACTGGTTATGTTCTCACGCTGGTTATGTTCACTGGTTCTGTTCACACTGGTTCTCTCTCACACTGGTTCTGGTCACACTAGTTCTGTTCTCAGTGTGAGTGTGGTCTCTCTCCCCCCCCCACTCCTCTCTCTCCCTCCCCTCTCTCCCTCTCCATCTCTCCCTCCCCCTCTCTCCCTCTCCATCTCTCCCTCCCCCTCTCTCTCTCCCTCCCCCCCTCTCCCTCTCCCTCCCCCTCTCTCCCGCTCCCTCCCCCTCTCTCCCTCTCCATCTCCATCTCTCTCTATGTCCAGGGCCTCTGAGGCCAGGAGGAATGCCGTCTCTGAGGAGCCTCTCGGTAACGTCGTTAACACACAACACTGCCTTTAAGAAGACCAGAGAAACACCCAGAAATACAATCAGAATAGAGTCATACTGTTTGAATAGAATCATAATAGAGTCATTCTGTATTAATATAATCATAATATAATCATAATATAATCATAATAGAATCATAATACAGTCATAATAGAGTCATACTGTATTAATATAATCATA
>JANIIK010000595.1:55000-72500 GCA_027704905.1 Muraenolepis orangiensis | reverse complement strand
ACTACATCACTACTACATCACTCAAACATCACTTCTAGATCACTACTACATCACTACTACAGCAGTGCTACACCCCCTCCACATCACTACTACATCACCTCTACATCACTACATCAGTACTACATCACTACTACACCCCCTCCACATCACTACTACACCCCTCCACATCACTACTACATCACTACTACATCACTACTCCATTACTACATCACTACTACATCACTACTACATCACTCAAACATCACTTCTAGATCACTACTACATCACTACTACAGCAGTGCTACACCCCCTCCACATCACCTCCACATCACTACTACATCACCTCTACATCACTACTACATCAGTACTACATCACTACTACACCCCCTCCACATCACTACTACACCCCCTCCACATCACTACTACATCAGTACGACATCACTACTACACCCCCTCCACATCACTACTACATCACCTCTACATCACTACTACATCAGTACTACATCACTACTACACCCCCTCCACATCACTACTACACCCCTCCACATCACTACTACATCAGTACTACATCACTACTACACCACCTCCACATCACTACTACATCACCTCTACATCACTACTACATCAGTACTACATCACCTCCACATCACTACTACACCCCCTCCACATCACTACTACATCAGTACTACATCACTACTACACCCCCTCCACATCACCTCTACATCACTACTACATCAGTACTACATCACTACTACACCCCCTCCACATCACTACTACACCCCTCCACATCACTCTACATCACTACTACATCACTACTACATCACCTCCACATCACTACTACATCACTACTACATCACCTCTACATCACTACTACATCACCTCTACATCACTACTACATCAGTACTACATCACTACTACACCCCCTCCACATCACTACTACACCCCCTCCACATCACTACTACATCACCTCTACATCACTACTACATCAGTACTACATCACTACTACATCACCTCCACATCACTACTACATCCCCTCCACATCACTACTACATCACCTCTACATCACTACTACATCAGTACTACATCAGTACTACATCACTCCATCACTACTACACCACCTCTACATCACTACTACATCAGTACTACATCACTACTACATCACCTCCACATCACTACTACATCACTACTACATCACCTCTACATCACTACTACATCACCTCTACATCACTACTACATCAGTACTACATCACTACTACACCCCCTCCACATCACTACTACATCACCTCTACATCACTACTACATCAGTACTACATCACTACTACATCACCTCCACATCACTACTACATCCCCTCCACATCACTACTACATCACCTCTACATCACTACTACATCAGTACTACATCAGTACTACATCACTACTACATCACCTCCACATCACTACTACATCACTGAATCCATGAAAGGAATCTGGTTGAAAGAAAAGTAAAGTACTTCTTAAACTGTTGTGTGACTCTACACACAGTCAGTAGTGACTGTGTGTAGAGTCACACAGTCACTACTGACTGTGTGTAGAGTCACACAGTCACTACTGACTGTGTGAGTCTACGTCACTACGACTGGTGAGTCACACAGTCACTACTGACTGTACTTTAGGATAATGATGCTGCTGCCCAATTGGTTAGTTTTAGTTTTTATTTAACTTTATGTCATTTTTATGTATTTTATACCGAGCCCCTAAAGTCCCGAAAGATTTTTTTTTAAATCTTATACTAACTTGTGCGCAGAAGTAAGTATCTTGTGGATACTTACTTCTCAAATCCCAAATGTGATGTCCTCCAGCCCAGAGTTATGGGACACTTGATGACCAGGAGCTGGATACGTCCAAAGGACAACGTGTGACACAACATTTATTTAAACTTTGAACACTTACCTTGACGCTTTATGATGTTGTCTGTCTGTACAATGTGTGGTCATTATATACAGCATGACTTTCACATATCATAGTTATCGTTGTTTTTTTGTCCAAAAATAATGCGCAAATAATGTCATTCAAATAATGTCATCCAACAACCACAGCAGGATTGACTGGAATCGTATCATAAAGGCTGTCGAACCCCCGGCCAAGAAGCTCCGTCCCCATGGAGACGTCTCTGTCCACTCTGGTTGTCAGGGACATTAGAGCCACTCTCTGGGCCAGCATCAGTCTGCATCCTGTGAAGCTCATTGTCTCTTTCCTCTGTGATAACATCTAGTGTTTGGTTCATCAGGTCTTGGTCATCTCAAAGCATCAGGACAGTTGCAGTCGGTTTTTTCTCTTCATTGTTCTGTTCACTGTCACCTGGAGGAGGTTCTTCCTCTTCTTCTGAAGACACGCTGATTGGGTAATCTCTTTGGTTAGGAGAGCTGTGTACCTTCTCCAGCGTCTTTTATGTGCGGTCGCAGTGAACTGAAAGCAAATGAAAAACTGTAAGAAAACGTCACCTCAACTGGCGAGTCAGGAGTAGCGGAAAGCTATCTTCAACGAGCTCACCCTCCAAAAACAGCACATAGATGTCACAATAAAGCACTGATTGCCGCCATATTTCAAACACAGCCTACTTGAGAAAGCAATTTATTAATGCAACTTACCCCAGTGGTCCTCAAAACAGAAATGACCTCATCACAACACAAAATACTAACAAGATAAGAATATATTAACTTTTGGGACTTTAGGGGCTCCGTCATTTTATTATATATATATATATGTATATTTATTTTCAAATTATGTCCTGTCTTGTCTCTGTTTGTTTAATATTGTTTACACATATGATGTAAGTCTGTGTGTACGGGATGTGGTGGGAAGCCAGTTTACAGCAGTCCATCTAACAGTGAAATGCACTCAGAGAGGACTAAGCAGCAGACCTCACAGGGTAGGGTTGGATAGGTTACGAGGTCTGGTCGACACGGGGAGATGGTCCAGAAGGTTCTCAGAGAGGGTCCTTGGAGTGGGGGGGGGGGGGGGGGGGGGTAGGACGAGACGTGACATAGTCGGAGCTGGAGACATTGGTTCTCGTGTAGGAGGAACTCATAAGGTTCTCAGGACCTCGCCCCAGACATCGGTCTTCGGCAGAAGGATCTCCGTAAGGTTCACAATGATCAAGCCCCGACGTCGGTCTTCGGCAGCCTTAAGAAGGGTATCCCAGGTGTTCATCGGCCTCAGCCGGCCTGATTATGATGGGAAACACCTGGGATCGATTAGAGCGCGGGGGCACAACAGTATCCCCACCCCCTGAGGGGAGGCACCGGACGACCGCCCAAGAGCCCCGGGTTCTCAGGATAGAAGTCGTCCAGCAGTGAGGGGTCCGTGAGATAGGAGGGGGTCCTCGGGAGCAGGTGGGGGTCCTCGGGAGCAGCTGGGGGTCCTCGGGAGCAGGTGGGGGTCATCGGGAGCAGCTTAGAGGTCTAGGCGTGCCCCCATCCACGTGCAGCTGGATACTGGACCTCCTGTCGGACCGCCGCCAGGTGGTGAGGATGGGCAGCACCACCTCAGAGCCACTGACCCTCAACACGGGAGCCCCCCAGGGATGCGTGCTGAGCCCTCTCCTCTCCTCCCTCTACACCCACGACTGCATGGCTATGCACAGCTCCAACGTCATCATCAAGTTTGCTGACGACATGACAGTGATGGGCCTGATCGCCGGCTACGACGAGACAGCCTACAGGGAGGAGGTCGGATCGCTCGTGGTGAAAAGGGCCCAACAACGCCTGTATTTCCTCAGGCGTCTGAGGAAATTCAGCATGGGCCCCCGAATCCTGAGAACATTCTATACCGGCACCATGGAGAGTGTTCTTACAGGGTGGATCACCACCTGGTACGGGAACTGCACCGCACTCGAGAGCAGAGCGCTTCAAAGGGTGGTGGGACGGCCCAGTATATGGTTGGAGGTGAGCTCCCCTCCCTCCTGGATATTTACAACCAGCGGTGCGTGGCCAAGGCCAAACGCATCATAAAGACATTGCCCACCAGCCACCAACTGTACTCACTGTTACCGTCAGGCAGGCGATACCTCAGTATCAAGTGCCGTACAAATAGACTCAGAGATAGCTTCCACAGTCAGGCCATCAGGCTGCTGAACAAGGGCGTATAGCATATAACAATGTATATTTTATTACATTGATTTATATATACATATTGCTCTTTTTCTGTGCCGATATATTGCATTTTATTTTTATTTTTTAACTTTATTCTATTCTATTTTTATCTTATTTTTATAACTGCTGTCTGTCGTCTGGTATTACACATAAGATTTTCACACCACTTTATGCTTTATACTTTATACGTAAACTGTGAAGTGACAATAAATTTGACATTCATACACACACACACATACACAGACACATATGCACACACACACACACACACACACACACACACACACACACACACACACACATACATGTCATACACACACACATACATATAGTACACACACACACACACATACATACAGTACACACACACACACACACACACACAGTACTTCACACCAGGTCCACCAGCTGCTGTCGTTAACTAGAGTTCTGAGATTCAATTACTGCTCCGCTCGGCACACAGGAAATGACACCAACGAGAAGAACAAGAGAACCTGGAGGTGACTCTCTCTCTCTCTCTCTCTCTCTCTCTCTCTCTCTCTCTCTCTCTCTCTCTCTCTCTCTCTCTCTCTCTCTCTCCCTTGGTCCCTTGCTCCCCAGGCGCACAGGCTGTTTGACCGCCTCGCAAATGGAGTTTGTCGGCAGGTTGCACAAGGGCACTGAGGCAGTGGTGGAGGAGAGAGAGAGAGAGAGAGAGAGAGAGAGAGAGAGAGAGAGAGAGAGAGAGAGAGAGAGAGAGAGAGAGAGCGAGAGAGAGAGAGAGAGAGAGCAACAACAAGAGAAAAAACCCAATGATCTAACTATCATGTTCAGAAAGTGTTATTCATTACCCAAGTGACCAAAACAACCTCTCTCTCTCTCTCTCTCTCTCTCTCTCTCTCTCTCTCTCTCTCTCTCTCTCTCTCTCTCTCTCTCTCTCTCTTCCTGTCTGTTTAGCCTGCAGTAAGTGTGTTTGTGTAGCCTACATGCTAACCTGCTGTTTGTTTAGCTCCTGAGCTACTTAGCATGTGTTCCAGTATACTAGCCACCGGGGTAGCGGCTAACAGCGCTAGCACACATCCACAGTATGTTACACACACGTGTCTGGGGTTTCCGAGGCGACGACAGCTAGCTGGCGGCTAGCTGACAGTTAGCTGGCGGCTAGCCGGTCCAACGGGGGTGAGAGAAACTTCTGGGCACACACTCGACTTTTCCAAGATGGTGGAGGGGGGAGAGAGAGAGAGAGAGAGAGAGAGACAAAGAGAGAGAATGAGAGAGCGAGAGGGGGGGGGAGAGAGCGAGAGAGAGCGAGAGAGAGCGAGAGAGAGAGAGAGAGAGAGAGAGAGAGAGAGACAAAGAGAGAGACAAAGAGAGAGACAAAGAGAGAGAATGAGAGAGCGAGAGGGGGGGGGAGAGAGCGAGAGAGAGCGAGAGAGAGCGAGAGAGAGAGAGGGGGGAAGGAGCGAGAGATAGTATAGTAGTAGTATTAGTATAGTATTAGTATTAGTATTAGTATAGTAGTAGTATTAGTATAGTAGTAGTATTAGTATAGTAGTAGTATTAGTATAGTATTAGTATTAGTATAGTATTAGTATTAGTATAGTAATAGTATTAGTATAGTAGTAGTATTAGTATAGTAGTAGTATAAGTATATTAGTAGTATTAGTATAGTAGTAGTATTAGTATAGTATTAGTATTAGTATAGTAGTAGTATTAGTATAGTAGTAGTATTAGTATAGTATTAGTATTAGTATATTAGTAGTATTAGTATAGTAGTAGTATTAGTATAGTATTAGTATTAGTATAGTAGTAGTATTAGTATAGTAGTAGTATTAGTATAGTAGTAGTATTAGTATAGTAGTAGTATTAGTATAGTATTAGTATTAGTATAGTAGTAGTATTAGTATAGTAGTAGTATTAGTATAGTATTAGTATTAGTATAGTATTAGTATTAGTATATTAGTAGTATTAGTATAGTAGTAGTATTAGTATAGTATTAGTATTAGTATATTAGTAGTATTAGTATAGTAGTAGTATTAGTATAGTAGTAGTATTAGTATAGTAGTAGTATTAGTATAGTAGTAGTATTAGTATAGTAGTAGTATTAGTATAGTATTAGTATTAGTATAGTAGTAGTATTAGTATAGTAGTAGTATTAGTATAGTAGTAGTATTAGTATAGTATTAGTATTAGTATAGTAGTAGTATTAGTATAGTAGTAGTATTAGTATAGTAGTAGTATTAGTATAGTAGTAGTATTAGTATAGTATTAGTATTAGTATAGTAGTAGTATTAGTATAGTAGTAGTATTAGTATAGTATTAGTATAGTAGTAGTATTAGTATAGTAGTAGTATTAGCATAGTATTAGTATTAGTATAGTAGTAGTATTAGTATAGTAGTAGTATTAGTATATTAATTATATTGAATTATGTGGACAGATGATCATATTTTATGGCAGCAAGACACCCAAAGTATCAGCTGTTGTTTATGTCCCCTCATTATCCTAATATCCAGAGTCCTCTCCTATCTCATATCTAATGTACTAATGTTTATAGCCCAGAACACGGGAAAATAACTTAAGAACAAACCTCAAATACGTCACAGTGAGAGCTAGAGACATAGAGCTAGAGACATAGAGCTAGAGACATAGAGCTAGAGACATAGAGCTAGAGACATAGAGCTGTTTTGTGTTTTTATTTTTTTATTATTATTATAATTTTTTATTTTTTTTATTTTGATTGTATATATTATTTTTATGGTGTTTTAAAGAAGATTTATACAGCGGGAGGGAATGGGGAGTAAGCATTCCTATGTACTTACAAATGGCCAATCAAGTATCTTGTAGAGCTAGAGAGACAAAGCTGTTTCACCACATAGAGCTAGAGACATAGAGCTGTTTCAGGACCTAGAGCTAGAGACATAGAGCTGTTTCACCACATAGAGCTAGAGATATAGAGCTGTTTCACCACATAGAGCTAGAGACATAGAGCTGTTTCAGGACATAGAGCTAGAGACATAGAGCTGTTTCAGGACATAGAGCTAGAGACATAGAGCTGTTTCAGGACATAGAGCTAGAGACATAGAGCTAGAGACATAGAGCTGTTTCAGGACATAGAGCTAGAGACATAGAACTGTTTCAGGACATAGAGCTAGATACATAGAGCTGTTTCAGGACATAGAGCTAGAGACATAGAGCTGTTTCAGGACATAGAGCTAGAGACATAGAGCTGTTTCACCACATAGAGCTAGAGACATAGAGCTGTTTCACCACATAGAGCTAGAGACATAGAGCTGTTTCAGGACATAGAGCTAGAGACATAGCGCTGTTTCAGGACATAGAGCTAGAGACATAGAGCTGTTTCAGGACATAGAGCTAGAGACATAGAGCTGTTTCAGGACATAGAGCTAGAGACATAGCGCTGTTTCAGGACATAGAGCTAGAGACATAGAGCTGTCTCCAAACATAAAGAGGAGAAAATGGGAAGAGAAAAAGTATCAAATGTTGTTAACTGGTGAAAAGCCCAGACGGCTGGAGGAGGGTTTCCACGGAGACCTCTGCTGTCTCCATCAGATGGGGGAGGGGAGGGGAGGGGAGGGGAGCGGAGGAGAGGGGAGGGGAGGAGAGGAGAGGAGAGGAGAGGGGAGGAGAGGAGAGGGGAGGGGAGGGGAGGAGAGGAGAGGGGAGGGGAGGAGAGGAGAGGAGAGGAGAGGAGAGGGGAGGGGAGGAGAGGGAGAGGGGGAGGGGGAGGGAGGGAGGGAGGAGAGGGGAGGGGAGGGGAGGGGAGGAGAGGGGAGGGGAGGGGAGGAGAGGGGGAGGGGGAGGGAGGGAGGGAGGAGAGGGGGTGCTGACAGGAGCACCACACTACTGGACGTCCTGACACACAAATCATACTGTCAACACCAGACAGAGAGAGAGAGAGAGAGAGAGAGAGAGAGAGAGAGAGAGAGAGAGAGGAGAGAGAGAGAGAGAGAGAGAGAGAGAGAGAGAGAGAGAGAGAGAGAGAGAGAGGAGAGAGAGAGAGAGAGAGAGAGAGAGAGAGAAATAGAACCTAAACCTTAAACATCAGCCCTGACCCTTGAGGGACGGTGTCTCCGTCCTCCTGGTGTCTCCTCTGGTTGATTTCTTGGTCTCCTTCTAGACTTCTTGTCAGACTCTTAGATTGTTCTCTGACGCGGGCGGCAGTAGCTGCTAACCGGAAGGTCGCTGGTTCGATCCCCGAGCTCCTCCTTCACCTCCTCCACCTCCTCCTCCTCCTCTTCCTAGCCCAGTGGGGAGGACAAGACACCCTGACTGCTCCTGACCAGGAGGTCTCCTTCTATGGCTGAATGAGTGAGTGTATGGGTGAGTGAGTGAGTGAACGGGCGGCAGTCTAGCTCAGGAGGTAGAGCGGTCGCCTCACAACCGGAAGGTTGCTGGTTCGATCCCCGGCTCCTCCTAGCAAAAACTGTCGAGGTGTCCTTGAGGAAGACCCTAACCCTAACTGCTCCCTGGGCGCTGTATGAATAGCTGCCCACTGCTCCTAATACTAGGATGGGTTAAATGCAGAGAACACGTTTCACTGTATGTCTTCATGTATGTGACCAATAAAGAGGATTCAATCCTCACGATTTGTTTGTGTTGTTTTGTGAGTGAGTGAACGGGTGAGTGAGTGTATGAATGAGTGAGTGTATGAATGAGTGAGTGAGTGAATGGGTGAGTGAGTGTATGAATGAGTGAGTGAACGGGTATTTGTCCCCTGAGGGCCGCTGTACATTGAGGAGCTGTTGATTGGTTGTTTACTGAGGAAGGAAGGAGGAAGCGGCCCCTGGGGGCCGGGATCTGACCGCCTGTCAATGAGCCGGCCACTCCCCCTGATTGGCCGCTTCCTCTTCCAATGGGAGACATCCTGCTGTGGGCTCTGGTCTAAACAAACAGAGGTCATGGGGTCATGGGTTCTCCATCCGAACCACCAGCCGGTGGTCTGACCCCTCAGTCTCTAAAACACTCACAATTACACACAATTAATGATCAATATCTTTACGTTGGAGTAAACAACATGGGCGGCAGTCTAGCTCAGGAGGTAGAGCGGTCGCCTCACAACCGGAAGGTTGCTGGTTCCATCCCCGGCTCCTCCTAGCAAAAACTGTCAAGGTGTCCTTGAGGAAGACCCTAACCCTAACTGCTCCCCGGGCGCTGTATCAATAGCTGCCCACTGCTCCTAATACTAGGATGGGTTAAATGCAGAGAACACGTTTCACTGTATGTCTTCATGTATGTGACCAATAAAGAGGATTCAATCCTCACAATTTGTTGTTGAACATCTGAGCACACATTTACACAAGGGATGAATTAATGGCACGGTCGCTGTAATCTATTCCAAAAACGTAATCAATATCAACCATTGATTATGTGATTACCTTCAGAGACCAGCTGTTGGTATTGATCGCATTGATTGAGCTTGGGGGGGGGGTCAAGGTTAGCCGGGGTCAAGGTTCAGACCGTTTGTTGATTTACCAACTCCAACTTAAAGAGAGAGAGAGAGAGAGAGTTATAGCGATTGGTAATCACACACATGTGTTTTTAACCCTTTTCCTCAGTCCAGACTCTAAGCTAAACACAACAGACCAAACTATTTAGAAACGGAGGCAAAGACAAACTTTGTACACGTTTTGCAGCCTGTGGATAGCGTGGATGTGTGTGTGTGTGTGTGCGTGCGTGCGTGCGTGTGTGCTTGTGTGTGTGTGTGTGTGTGTGTGTGTGTGCGTGCGTGTGTGCTTGTGTGTGTGTGTGTGTGTGTGTGTGTGGGAGCAGCAGGAGTCACCCAGGGTGAAGCTTGGCTGCCATAAAGCTGTCAGAAAATGATCTCCCTCTCTGGATAGAGCTTCAGCTAGGGCTACAATGTGTGAAAGACATCACGCTCTCTCTCTCTCTCTCTCTCTCTCTCTCTCTCTCCCTCTCTCTCTCTCTCTCTCTCTCTCTCTCCCCCCCCCAAGTAGCACACTGTAAATCCTGACCTGTTGGAGCGTTTTGGACCAGCGGTCCAGCGGCCTTCTGCCAGGGGAGAGAGAGAGAGAGAGAGAGAGAGAGGGAGAGAGAGAGAGAGAGGGAGAGGGGAGAGGGTAGATGTATGAGGGATAGATCAGCCTACCAGTTGGTACAGTCCACCCAGATGGATCCATCATCCATCTGGGTGGACTGTACCAAGGTGTACCAGTTGGTAGCTACACTACTAAACACTACACTACTAAACACTACACAACTAAACACTACACTACTAAACACTACACTACTAAACACACACACACACACCGGCTCTATACGGACAAACACACGCTGTCAAAAACCGGGAAACTCCAACCATGGAAAGTGCTGGCTCCGCCCCCCGGCCGGCCGCCTGGGCGGGGCGTCGCCGGTGATGCTGCCAAGTCCCCGGACACCCACCCATAAATCTGTCCCGACTCAAAGAGATGAGACACTTCATAAATCCTGCGGTTGAGAGCCGTGAAGCTGAGTGACCGGGGCTCCTCCGGGGGCTAGGGTACCACACCGCCACCGCCACCGCCAATTAGCCTCCCAGCTAAGCTAGCGGGACCAAAGTCAACATATGGGGGACTTCCTCCTTCACCCCCTAATAAATGCCCGGGAGGGAGACTCCGCCCCCTCTGGGGTTTGGACAGTCTTTAAAGGTGTAATTGAGAGAGCGGGGTACCTGAACAGGTCCAAGGTAAACAGGCAGTCTCTGAGACGCCTCAGCTCACGCTTTACGACTCTCTGTCTCCACGCTGAGGGAGCGGCTTCCATTAAAACCTTACGACACCTCGGACATTATGAGCCTGTAATGAATCGGCTCCACTGTGGTCCCTAGGAACGAATGAATAAGAGCTTTGATTGGGGTTTCACCGGGCACACCAGGTCTAGGGTCTAGGGTCCAGGGTCCAGGGTTCAGGGTTCAGGGTTCAGAGTTCAGGGTCCAGAGTTCAGGATCCAGGGTCCAGAGTCCAGGGTCCAGGGTCCAGGGTCCAGGGTCCAGGGTTCAGAGTTCAGAGTTCAGGGTCCAGAGTTCATGGTCCAGAGTTCATGGTCCAGGGTCCAGGGTCCCCACTAACCATGGGACCGTCAGAGACCCACCAACGACGGAGTTATGGACCTCTGGGTGCAAGAAGCTTCTGGAGACGTGGGAGAACATACCTAGTGGACGTTCCATGGTTGGAGAAGAGACATCCAGTAGGGAGCTCTAGTGTTGGATATTTACCCGACGTCAACATCCTCAAATTTAGCTTCAGGTAACTAGGTTAGCATTAGCATGTACTTAGCTTGGGGTAACTAGGTTAGAACTAGCATGTACTTAGCTTTGGGTAACTAGGTTGGAACAAGCATGTACTTAGCTTGGGGTAACTCGGTTAGGACTAGTATGTACTTAGCTTCGGGTAACTCGGTTAGGACTAGCATGTACTTAGCTTCGGGTAACTAGGTTAGAACTAGCATGTACTTAGCTTCAGGTAACTCGGTTAGGACTACCATGTACTTAGATTTGGGTAACTTGGTTAGGACTAGCATGTACTTAGCTTTGGGTAACTCGGTTAGGACTAGCATGTACTTAGCTTCGGGTATATACTTTAGAACTTGCATGTACTTAGCTTTGGGTAACTAGGTTAGGATTAGCATGTACTTAGCTTCGGGTAACTAGGTTAGAACTAGCATGTACTTTGCTTCGGGTAACTAGGTTTGGATTAGCATGTACTTAGCTTCGGGTAACTAGGTTCGGATTAGCATGTAATTAGCTTCGGGTAACTAGGTTAGATCTAGCATGTACTTAGCTTTGGGTAACTCGGTTAGTACTAGCATGTACTTAGCTTGGGGTAACTAGGTTAGGACTAGCATGTACTTAGCTTGGGGTAACTAGGTTAGAACTAGCATGTACTTATCTTTGAGTAACTAGGTTAGAACTAGCCTGGGGTATCTAGCTAACATATGCAGAACTGCTAGCAGTGAACCAACACATTTCATCAGAACGGACGTTTTAATGGCGTGAATATTGATTAGTGTAATGTGTGCTCGTTCAGCCGTGGGCTTCAAGACGTCCACACGCGTATTAGCTGAACACGACAGCTCTCACTTCCAATTACCGTCACACTAACACACCCCAGCTTTGAACACACACACACACACACACACACCACACACACACACACACACACACACTCCTTAAAATGTAGATTTTAATTATAAAGAACGTTTTGGTCTGAAGAATTTCCATCTCCCTCCCTTTTCCATGTAATGAGATGGTGAGGAAAATACGGTAGTGGTAGTGATGGTAGTGATGGTAGTGATGGTAGTGATGGTAGTGGTAGTGATGGTAGTGATGGTAGTGATGGTAGTGGTAGTGATGGTAGTGATGGTAGGATGGTAGTGGTAGTGATGGTAGTGATGGTAGTGATGGTAGTGATGGTAGTGATGGTAGTGGTAGTGATGGTAGTGGTATGATGGTAGTGATGGTAGTGATGGTAGTGATGGTAGTGGTAGTGATGGTAGTGATGGTAGTGATGGTAGTGGTAGTGATGGTAGTGATGGTAGTGATGGTAGTGATGGTAGTGGTAGTGATGGTAGTGATGGTAGTGATGGTAGTGATGGTAGTGATGGTAGTGATGGTAGTGATGGTAGTGATGGTAGTGATGGTAGTGGTAGTGATGGTAGTGATGGTAGTGATGGTATGGTAGTGATGGTAGTGATGGTAGTGATGGTAGTGATGGTAGTGATGGTAGTGATGGTAGTGGTAGTGATGGTAGTGATGGTAGTGATGGTAGTGATGGTAGTGATGGTAGTGATGGTAGTGGTAGTGATGGTAGTGATGGTAGTGGTAGTGATGGTAGTGATGGTAGTGATGGTAGTGGTAGTGATGGTAGTGATGGTAGTGATGGTAGTGATGGTAGTGATGGTAGTGATGGTAGTGGTAGTGATGGTAGTGATGGTAGTGATGGTAGTGATGGTAGTGATGGTAGTGATGGTAGTGATGGTAGTGATGGTAGTGATGGTAGTGGTAGTGATGGTAGTGATGGTAGTGATGGTAGTGGTAGTGATGGTAGTGATGGTAGTGATGGTAGTGATGGTAGTGATGGTAGTGGTAGTGATGGTAGTGTGGTAGTGATGGTAGTGATGGTAGTGGTAGTGGTAGTGATGGTAGTGATGGTAGTGATGGTAGTGGTAGTGATGGTAGTGATGGTGGTAGTGATGGTAGTGATGGTAGTGATGGTAGTGATGGTAGTGATGGTAGTGTGGTAGTGATGGTAGTGATGGTAGTGATGGTATGGTAGTGATGGTAGTGATGGTAGTGATGGTAGTGATGGTAGTGGTAGTGATGGTAGTGATGTAGTGATGGTAGTGGTAGTGATGGTAGTGATGGTAGTGATGGTAGTGATGGTAGTGATGGTAGTGGTAGTGATGGTAGTGATGGTAGTGATGGTAGTGGTAGTGATGGTAGTGATGGTAGTGATGGTAGTGATGGTAGTGGTAGTGATGGTAGTGATGGTAGTGGTAGTGATGGTAGTGATGGTAGTGATGTAGTGATGGTAGTGATGGTAGTGATGGTAGTGATGGTAGTGATGGTAGTGATGGTAGTGATGGTAGTGGTAGTGATGGTAGTGATGGTAGTGATGGTAGTGATGGTAGTGGTAGTGATGGTAGTGATGGTAGTGGTAGTGATGGTAGTGATGGTAGTGATGATGGTAGTGATGGTAGTGATGGTAGTGATGGTAGTGATGGTAGTGATGGTAGTGTGTAGTGATGGTAGTGTAGTGATGGTAGTGATGGTAGTGATGGTAGTGATGGTAGTGATGGTATGGTAGTGATGGTAGTGATGGTAGTGATGGTAGTGGTAGTGATGGTAGTGATGGTAGTGATGGTAGTGATGGTAGTGATGGTAGTGATGGTAGTGATGGTAGTGATGGTAGTGATGGTAGTGATGGTAGTGATGGTAGTGGTAGTGATGGTAGTGATGGTAGTGGTAGTGATGGTAGTGGTAGTGATGGTAGTGGTAGTGATGGTAGTGATGGTAGTGATGGTAGTGGTAGTGATGGTAGTGATGGTAGTGATGGTAGTGGTAGTGATGGTAGTGATGGTAGTGATGGTAGTGATGGTAGTGATGGTAGTGATGGTAGTGATGGTAGTGGTAGTGATGGTAGTGATGGTAGTGATGGTAGTGATGGTAGTGATGGTAGTGGTAGTGATGGTAGTGATGGTAGTGATGGTAGTGATGGTAGTGATGGTAGTGATGGTAGTGATGGTAGTGATGGTAGTGATGGTAGTGATGGTAGTGATGGTAGTGATGGTAGTGATGGTAGTGATGGTAGTGATGGTAGTGATGGTAGTGATGGTAGTGATGGTAGTGATGGTAGTGATGGTAGTGATGGTAGTGATGGTAGTGATGGTAGTGATGGTAGTGGTAGTGATGGTAGTGATGGTAGTGATGGTAGTGATGGTAGTGATGGTAGTGATGGTAGTGATGGTAGTGGTAGTGATGGTAGTGGTAGTGATGGTAGTGATGGTAGTGATGGTAGTGATGGTAGTGATGGTAGTGATGGTAGTGATGGTAGTGATGGTAGTGATGGTAGTGGTAGTGATGGTAGTGATGGTGTAGTGATGGTAGTGGTAGTGATGGTAGTGATGGTAGTGATGGTAGTGATGGTAGTGATGGTAGTGATGGTAGTGATGGTAGTGATGGTAGTGATGGTAGTGGTAGTGATGGTAGTGATGGTAGTGATGGTAGTGATGGTAGTGATGGTAGTGATGGTAGTGATGGTAGTGATGGTAGTGATGGTAGTGGTAGTGATGGTAGTGGTAGTGATGGTAGTGGTAGTGATGGTAGTGATGGTAGTGATGGTAGTGATGGTAGTGATGGTAGTGGTAGTGATGGTAGTGATGGTATGGTAGTGATGGTAGTGATGGTAGTGATGGTAGTGATGGTAGTGATGGTAGTGATGGTAGTGATGGTAGTGGTAGTGATGGTAGTGATGGTAGTGATGGTAGTGATGGTAGTGATGGTAGTGGTAGTGATGGTAGTGATGGTAGTGATGGTAGTGATGGTAGTGATGGTAGTGATGGTAGTGGTAGTGATGGTAGTGGTAGTGATGGTAGTGATGGTAGTGATGGTAGTGATGGTAGTGATGGTAGTGATGGTAGTGATGGTAGTGTGGTAGTGATGGTAGTGATGGTCGTGGTAGTGATGGTAGTGCTGGTAGTGATGGTAGTGGTCGTGCTGGTAGTGATGGTCGTGATGGTCGTGATGGTCGTGCTGGTCGTGATGGTCGTGCTGTGTGGTCGTGCTGGTAGTGCTGGTCGTGGTCGTGCTGGTCGTGATGGTCGTGCTGGTCGTGCTGGTCGTGATGGTAGTGCTGGTAGTGCTGGTCGTGATGGTCGTGATGGTCGTGATGGTCGTGCTGGTCGTGATGGTCGTGGTAGTGATGGTCGTGCTGGTCGTGCTGGTCGTGCTGGTCGTGCTGGTCGTGATGGTAGTGCTGGTCGTGCTGGTCGTGCTGGTCGTGCTGGTCGTGCTGGTCGTGCTGGTCGTGCTGGTCGTGATGGTCGTGCTGGTCGTGGTCGTGCTGGTCGTGCTGGTCGTGCTGGTCGTGCTGGTCGTGCTGGTCGTGGTCGTGCTGGTCGTGCTGGTCGTGATGGTCGTGCTGGTCGTGATGGTCGTGCTGGTCGTGCTGGTCGTGCTGGTCGTGCTGGTCGTGCTGGTCGTGCGTGTGCTGGTCGTGCTGGTCGTGCTGGTCGTGCTGGTCGTGGTCGTGCTGGTCGTGCTGGTCGTGGTCGTGCTGGTCGTGCTGGTCGTGCTGGTCGTGCTGTGGTCGTGCTGGTCGTGCTGGTCGTGCTGGTCGTGCTGGTCGTGCTGGTCGTGCTGGTCGTGCTGGTCGTGCTGGTCGTGCTGGTCGTGCTGGTCGTGCTGGTCGTGGTCGTGCTGGTCGTGCTGGTCGTGCTGGTCGTGCTGGTCGTGCTGGTCGTGCTGGTCGTGCTGGTCGTGCTGGTCGTGGTCGTGCTGGTCGTGCTGGTCGTGCTGGTCGTGCTGGTCGTGCTGGTCGTGCTGGTCTGCTGGTCGTGCTGGTCGTGCTGGTCGTGCTGGTCGTGGTCGTGCTGGTCGTGCTGGTCGTGCTGGTCGTGCTGGTCGTGGTCGTGCTGGTCGTGCTGGTCGTGCTGGTCTGCTGGTCGTGCTGGTCGTGCTGGTCGTGCTGGTCGTGCTGGTCTGCTGGTCGTGCTGGTCGTGCTGGTCGTGCTGGTCGTGCTGGTCGTGCTGGTCGTGCTGTGGTCGTGCTGGTCGTGCTGGTCGTGCTGGTCGTGCTGGTCGTGCTGGTCGTGCTGGTCGTGCTGGTCGTGCTGGTCGTGCTGGTCGTGCTGGTCGTGCTGGTCGTGGTCGTGCTGGTCGTGCTGGTCGTGCTGGTCGTGCTGGTCGTGCTGGTCGTGCTGGTCGTGCTGGTCGTGCTGGTCGTGGTCGTGCTGGTCGTGCTGGTCGTGCTGGTCGTGCTGGTCGTGCTGGTCGTGCTGGTCGTGCTGGTCGTGGTCGTGCTGGTCGTGCTGGTCGTGCTGGTCGTGGTCGTGCTGGTCGTGCTGGTCGTGCTGGTCGTGCTGGTCGTGCTGGTCGTGCTGGTCGTGCTGGTCGTGCTGGTCGTGCTGGTCGTGCTGGTCGTGCTGGTCGTGGTCGTGCTGGTCGTGCTGGTCGTGCTGGTCGTGGTCGTGCTGGTCGTGCTGGTCGTGCTGGTCGTGCTGGTCGTGCTGGTCGTGCTGGTCGTGCTGGTCGTGCTGGTCGTGCTGGTCGTGCTGGTCGTGCTGGTCGTGCTGGTCGTGTGGTCGTGCTGGTCGTGCTGGTCGTGCTGGTCGTGCTGGTCGTGGTCGTGCTGGTCGTGGTCGTGCTGGTCGTGCTGGTCGTGCTGGTCGTGCTGGTCGTGCTGGTCGTGCTGGTCGTGGTCGTGCTGGTCGTGGTCGTGCTGGTCTGCTGGTCGTGCTGGTCGTGCTGGTCGTGCTGGTCGTGCTGGTCGTGCTGGTCGTGCTGGTCGTGCTGGTCGTGCTGGTCGTGCTGGTCGTGCTGGTCGTGCTGGTCGTGCTGGTCGTGCTGGTCGTGGTCGTGGTCGTGCTGGTCGTGCTGGTCGTGCTGGTCGTGCTGGTCGTGCTGGTCGTGCTGGTCGTGCTGGTCGTGCTGGTCGTGCTGGTCGTGCTGGTCGTGCTGGTCGTGCTGGTCGTGCTGGTCGTGCTGGTCGTGCTGGTCGTGCTGGTCGTGCTGGTCGTGCTGGTCGTGCTGGTCGTGCTGGTCGTGCTGGTCGTGCTGGTCGTGGTCGTGCTGGTCGTGGTCGTGCTGGTCGTGCTGGTCGTGCTGGTCGTGCTGGTCGTGCTGGTCGTGCTGGTCGTGGTCGTGCTGGTCGTGCTGGTCGTGCTGGTCGTGCTGGTC
>JANIIK010000595.1:42500-50000 GCA_027704905.1 Muraenolepis orangiensis | reverse complement strand
CATCCACCCATTCATCCACCCATTCAGTCACCCATTCATCCACCCATTCAGTCACCCATTCAGTCACCCATTCATCCACCCATTCATCCACCCATTCAGTCACCCATTCAGTCACCCATTCATCCACCCATTCATCCACCCATTCATCCACCCATTCATCCACCCATTCAGTCACCCATTCATCCACCCATTCATCTACCCATTCAGTCACCCATTCATCCACCCATTCAGTCACCCATTCAGTCACCCATTCATCCACCCATTCAGTCACCCATTCAGTCACCCATTCAGTCACCCATTCATCCACCCATCCAGTCAGCCATTCAGTCACCCATTCATCCACCCATTCATCCACCCATTCATCCACCCATTCAGTCACCCATTCATCCACCCATTCAGTCACCCATTCATCCACCCATTCATCCACCCATTCATCCACCCATTCAGTCACCCATTCATCCACCCATTCAGTCACCCATTCAGTCACCCATTCATCCACCCATTCATCCACCCATTCAGTCACCCATTCATCCACCCATTCATCCACCCATTCATCCACCCATTCAGTCACCCATTCATCCACCCATTCAGTCACCCATTCATACACCCATTCATCCACCCATTCATCCACCCATTCAGTCACCCATTCATCCACCCATTCAGTCACCCATTCAGTCACCCATTCATCCACCCATTCAGTCACCCATTCATCCACCCATTCAGTCACCCATTCAGTCACCCATTCATCCACCCATTCAGTCACCCATTCATCCACCCATTCAGTCACCCATTCATCCACCCATTCATCCACCCATTCATCCACCCATTCAGTCACCCATTCATCCACCCATTCAGTCACCCATTCAGTCACCCATTCATCCACCCATTCAGTCACCCATTCATCCACCCATTCAGTCACCCATTCAGTCACCCATTCAGTACACCCATTCATCCACCCATTCATCCACCCATTCATCCACCCATTCAGTCACCCATTCATCCACCCATTCATCCACCCATTCATACACCCATTCATCCACCCATTCAGTCACCCATTCATCCACCCATTCAGTCACCCATTCAGTCACCCATTCATCCACCCATTCAGTCACCCATTCATACACCCATTCAGTCACCCATTCAGTCACCCATTCATCCACCCATTCAGTCACCCATTCATACACCCATTCATCCACCCATTCAGTCACCCATTCATCCACCCATTCAGTCACCCATTCATACACCCATTCATCCACCCATTCAGTCACCCATTCATCCACCCATTCAGTCACCCATTCATCCACCCATTCATCCACCCATTCATCCACCCATTCAGTCACCCATTCAGTCACCCATTCATACACCCATTCATCCACCCATTCAGTCACCCATTCAGTCACCCATTCAGTCACCCATTCATCCACCCATTCAGTCACCCATTCAGTCACCCATTCATCCACCCATCCAGTCAGCCATCCAGGGAGCCAGCCAGCAGGTCAGGAGCAGTCAGGGTGTCTCAGGTGCTCCTCCTCACTTGTCTAGGAGGAGGAGGAGGAGCCGGGGGATGGAACCTGTGACCTTCCGGGTACCGGACCTCCTGGACCTCCTGAGCCGCCGCCTCTGACCCCAGCAGACGGAGGTCCTCCGCCGGCCTCCTTCCTGCGCTGGGCCCGGCCGACCCTCGGACCTCGGGAGGCTGTGTGACATTCTGGAAGCCCTTGTGGATTCCCCCCCGCAGCACGGCGGTCTGCTGCCTGTCCCCCACGCTAACACACGGCGCCTGGCAACCGCCCAGGTGTGTGTGTGTGTGTGTGTGTGTGTGTGTGTGTGTGTGTGTGTGTGTGTGTGTGTGTGTGTGTGTGTGTGTGTGTGTGTGTGTGTTGTGTTTGTGCCAAGACAAGCTGGCCGTGTCGTCCCTGACGTGGTCCGACTCAAACTGTCGAACATATGTGTGAAAAGGTGTGTTTGGGCCGGAGGTTTGGACACATCGCAGGTGGAGGGGAGGGTGGAGGTGGAGGAGGAGGACGTGATGAAGGTGGAGGAGGAGGAGGTGGTGGAGGTGGAGGTGGAGGTGGAGGAGGAGGAGGTGGTGGAGGTGGAGGTGGGGGTGGAGGAGGAGGTGGTGGAGGTGGAGGTGGAGGAGGTGGTGGAGGTGGAGGAGGAGGAGGTGGTGGAGGTGGAGGTGGGGGTGGAGGAGGTGGACGTGTGGAGGTGGAGGCGGAGGAGGTGGTGGAGGTGGAGGTGGAGGGGGAGGTGGGGGTGGGGGTGGAGGAGGAGGACGTGATGGAGGTGGAGGAGGAGGGGTGGGGTGGAGGTGGAGGTGGAGGGGGAGGTGGAGGAGGGGGGTGGAGGAGGAGGAGGTGGAGGTGGAGGAGGAGGTGGTGGAGGTGGAGGTGGAGGTGGAGGGGAGGTGGGGGTGGAGGAGGAGGAGGTGGTGGAGGTGGAGGTGGAGGAGGTGGTGGAGGTGGGGAGGAGGAGGAGGTGGTGGAGGTGGAGGAGGAGGAGGTGGTGGAGGTGGAGGTGGGGGTGGAGGAGGAGGACGTGATGGAGGTGGAGGCGGAGGAGGTGGTGGAGGTGGAGGTGGAGGGGGAGGTGGGGGTGGGGGTGGAGGAGGAGGACGTGATGAAGGTGGAGGAGGAGGTGGGTGGAGGTGGAGGTGGAGGTGGAGGAGGAGGACGTGATGAAGGTGGAGGAGGAGGAGGTGGTGGAGGTGGAGGTGGAGGGGGAGGTGGGGGTGGAGGAGGAGGACGTGATGAAGGTGGAGGAGGTGGTGGAGGTGGGGGTGGAGGTGGGGGTGGAGGAGGAGGACGTGATGAAGGTGGAGGAGGAGGTGGTGGAGGTGGAGGAGGTGATGGAGGTGGAGGTGGAGGTCGGGGAGGTGGTGGAGGTGGAGGAGGAGGTGGAGGTGGAGGAGGAGGAGGTGATGGAGGTGGAGGTGGGGGTGGCGGTGGAGGTGGAGGAGGAGTGGAGGTGGAGAGGAGGAGGTGATGGAGGTGGAGGTGGAGGTGGAGGAGGAGGACGTGATGAAGGTGGAGGAGGAGGAGGTGGTGGAGGTGGAGGTGGAGGGGAGGTGGGGGTGGAGGAGGAGGACGTGATGAAGGTGGAGGAGGAGGTGGTGGAGGTGGAGGAGGTGATGGAGGTGGAGGTGGAGGTCGGGAGGTGGTGGAGGTGGAGGAGGAGGTGGAGGAGGAGGAGGTGATGGAGGTGGAGGTGGGGTGGCGGTGGAGGTGGGGGTGTTTACCATGCGGGGAAACAGCTTGTCATCGCCGGAATGCGGAGGGAAAACATTCAGCCTTCACTGATTGCTTTCACCGCCGGGTCTCCCCACACATCTGGGACGCGACCCAGATGTGTGGGGAGACCCGGGGGGGAGGCTCGGGGGGAGGCTCGGGGGGAGGCTCGGGGGGAGGCTCGGGGGGAGGCTCGGGGGGAGGCTCGGGGGGGAGGCTCGGGGGGAGGCTCGGGGGGAGGCTCGGGGGGAGGCTCGGGGGGAGGCTCGGGGGGAGGCTCGGGGGGAGGCTCGGGGGGAGGCTCGGGGGGAGGCTCGGGGGGAGGCTCGGGGGGAGGACTCGGGGGGAGGCTCGGGGGGAGGCTCGGGGGGAGGCTCGGGGGGAGGCTCGGGGGGAGGCTCGGGGGGAGGCTCGGGGGAGGCTCGGGGGGAGGCTCGGGGGAGGCTCGGGGGGAGGCTCGGGGGGAGGCTCGGGTTCTGGCCTCCGTTCTGTTTACCGCCGGAGGTCCGGACTCCCGTTGAGTCCCATGGAGCGAGAGAGAGAGAGAGAGAGAGAGAGAGAGAGAGAGAGAGAGAGAGGAGAGAGAGAGAGAGAGAGAGAGAGAGAGAGAGAGAGAGAGAGAGAGGAGAGAGAGAGAGAGAGAGAGAGAGAGAGAGAGAGAGAACAGTGTGTCGTGTTGTGGTGTGGTTGAGAAGGGGCGGTTCTCAAACCGTGGATGGCGACCCACGGGCCGAGGTCGGGTCCGAGGACTTAATGAAGTACTGAGGGGGGGGGGGGGGTTAGTGTGTGATCCCCTGGAGGACAGCTGGTCGGACCCACCCAGAACCCCCAGCACCACCGGGGTTAAATACCCCAGACAGCTGACATAAGTTAATATCAGAACCTAAACATTAAAGAAAAGGCTGTTTCTCCTTTACATGGATGTGTTTTTATTGTAAACTAAACCCTAAAGATAAGTCTATTCCTCATTAGATGTGTTATTATGGTAGACTTAACACTAAAGATAAGTCTATTCCTCATTAGATGTGTTATTATGGTAGACTTAACACTAAAGATAAGTCTATTCCTCATTAGATGTGTTATTATGGTAGACTTAACACTAAAGATAAGTCTATTCCTCATTAGATGTGTTATTATGGTAGACTTAACACTAAAGATAAGTCTATTCATAATTGGATGTGTTTTTATTGTAAACTAAAACACCAAAGATAAGTGAATTCAGAATTACAATATTATCAGATATCGTGTGATTCTATGTTGTTGTTGTCACACCGTTGAGAGTCAATAAAGCTTTCGGAATCTGAATGTTTCCAGAAGCGCCGACTGGAATTTGGACGATGATGTCGTCCAGTCCTCCCATGATGCATTGCGGCAGCGTTAATCCAGCAGACAGCGCCTGCCAGAGTATCGCTGACCGGGGGACAACAGTTCTCTACCCGCTGGGTATTTTAGTTCGGGTCCCCATGATGTCATCATGACCAGACCGCCTGGCGCCAGGAGGGGGAGGGGCCGAGGAGAGGGTCGGTTCCTTCTAGTCAAGGTTCCTTCCTCAAGGTTCCTTCTCAAGGTTCCTTCCTCGAGGTTCCTTCTCAAGGTTCCTTCCTCGAGGTTCCTTCTCAAGGTTCCTTCCTAGAGGTTCCTTCTCAAGGTTCCTTCCACACACTTCCTTCCTCAAGGTTTCTTCCTAGAGGTTCCTTCTCAAGGTTCCTTCTCAAGGTTCCCTCTTCAAGGTTCCTTCCACACGCTTCCTTCCTCAAGGTTCCTTCTCAAGATTCCTTCTCAAGGTTCCTCCTGGGGTGATTCCAGGGTTTGAGGGTTAGACGGTTCTTTGAGATTCCAAGTGATGAAAGAGATAGGGGAAATAAGCGTATTTGTGTGTGTGAGTGTGTGTGTGAGTGTGTGTGTGTGTGTGTGTGTGTGTGTGTGTGTGTGTGTGTGAAACTATGGTGGCCCAATTGGGTCATATTACTGCTGTAGTGAACAAGCTGTTTGTCCAGTTGGTTCACGGTGACCTTCCTTCAGCACGATGTCAAATGCACTTTATTCCAACAATGATGTTATCAGATATACAACCCAACGCCACCACAGACCAGCCCACCTCCAACTGTCTGTCCATCCACCTGTCTCTCCATCCACCTGTCTGTCTATCCACCTGTCTCTAGATCCACCTGTCTGTCCATCCATCTGTCTGTCTATCCATCTGTCTGTCTATCCACCTGTCTGTTTATCTACCTGTCTTTCCATCCGCCTGTCTGTCCATCGGCCTGTCTGTCTATCCGCCCGTCTGTCCATCCGCCCGTCTCTCCATCCGCCTGTCTCTCCATCCGCCTGACAGTATATAAACCTGTCTGTCTATCCGCCCGTCTGTCCATCCGCCCGTCTGTCCATCCGCCTGTCTGTGCATCCACCTGACAGTATATAAACCTGTCTGTCTATCCGCCCGTCTCTCCATCCGCCTGTCTCTCCATCCGCCTGTCTCTCCATCCGCCTGTCTCTCCATCCGCCTGACAGTATATAAACCTGTCTGTCTATCCGCCTGTCTGTCCATCCATCTGTCTGTCTATCCATCTGTCTGTCTATCCACCTGTCTGTTTATCTACCTGTCTTTCCATCCGCCCGTCTGTCCATCCGCCTGTCTGTGCATCCACCTGACAGTATATACACCTGTCTGTCTATCCGCCCGTCTGTCCATCCGCCCGTCTGTCCATCCGCCTGTCTGTGCATCCACCTGACAGTATACACACCTGTCTGTCCATCCGCCCGTCTGTCCATCCGCCCGTCTGTCCATCCGCCCGTCTGTCCATCCACCCGTCTGTCCATCCGCCTGTCTGTGCATCCACCTGACAGTATATACACCTGTCTGTCTATCCGCCCGTCTTGTCCATCCGCCTGTCTCTCCATCCGCCCGTCTGTCCATCCGCCCGTCTGTCTATCTGCCCGTCTATCCATCCGCCCGTCTGTCCATCCGCCCGTCTGTCCATCTTCCCGTCGGTCTGTCCCTCTGCCTCCCCCGGGCCGTCCTCCCAGCTGTCGTCCCCTCAGTACAAAGGTTATATTGTTAATTGTTTGTGGAGCGGTTCAGTCTCATTCCAGCACTCTGGCTTATGAAGAAATCAAACCCCACAGCTCTGAGGCGTCAACAGCTGGGGAAACATTCTGTGAGGCCGTGGGGTCGGCTGTCCCCCACTAATGAAGACAGACAGGGGGATGGTGGGGCTCTCAGTACGGCTGGGTTTAGACCAGGGTTGGGCAGCGGTTCCCAACTCGTGGCTCGGGTCCCGGCTGGTCTGCGGGCAGAGAGATGAGCTGATGGGGAAGCGGTTAGATGTTGAATAAAAATGAATAATTTTAAATGTTTGAAAAGTCTCATAATAGTCGTGTATATACAAACAAGACCTAACGCCTAACCACAAGCAAATATAATGAATCACTAACTGAACTACTACTAATCCCTTAGTAAACTACTACTAATCACTAATAAGTGAACTACGACTAATCACAAAGTGAACTACTACTAATCATCACTCATCACTTAGTGAACTACTACTAACCGCTTAGTGAACTACTACTAATCACTTAGTGAACTACTACTCATCACTTAGTGAACTACTACTAACCACTTAATAAACTACTACTAACCACGTAGTAAGCTACTACTAACCACTTAGTGAACTACTACTAACCACTGAGTGAACTACTACTAACCACTGAGTAAACTACTACTCATCACTTGGTGAACTACTACTAACCGCTTAGTGAACTACTACTAATCACTTAGTGAACTACTACTAACCACTTAGTGAATTACTACTAACTAACTCCTACTAATCCCTTAGTGAACTACTACTAACCACTTAGTGAACTACTACTAATCACTTAGTTAACTACTTCAAACGACTTAGTGAACTACTACTAATCACTATCACAGTTTAGCCTTTAACCAGAACATAACAGAAATAAATTTAACTAAACTCAATGAAACTCCAAACACAAAACTCCACCAACCAGAGGAAACCAGAGCAGACTCAGACCAACATACTATGATGCTACTGTCCAAAGCATGATAACATCATCACATCACATTACATTAACATCAACATTACCATTACATTACATCACATTAACATTACATTACATTACATTACATTACATTACATTACATTAACATTACATTACATTACATTAACATTACATTACATTACATTACATTACATCACATTAACATTACATTACATTACATTAACATTACATTACATCACATTAACATTAC